>CM063507.1:105490128-105492628 GCA_032207245.1 Pardosa pseudoannulata | reverse complement strand
TCCATCCATCTCCTATATAATAATAGCCGTTGAATTATGAACGCAGAAAAGTTTCTTAATTAGTCTATATTAGTCTCTGGTCAAAATTCACGGAAGTCTCCACTAGGTCAATGCACCTACGTAAAAAAATGTTGAAAAGCCCCGAGTCTCAAAATTCTAGGCTTTTTTACCTGGGAGGTAGTTAGAGCCAACCATTTTCTGTTCAGTTACGATTCCAGTTACTTGAAAACTCCAGCTAAGGTTACAGCTACTTAATTAGTCGAATTCTCATTCGTTAGCTATTCCTTTCCAGAATTCCCCGCATCCCTGTCTTTTCTCCGTTTTACATTCATATTTTGGTCTATTTAATTTATTTTCTATGAACTGTTTTAGTACTTTTTTCATCTTTTAATTAAAATTTATTGTGCTTTTAGCTTTTTAATGTTTCGTCATTTTTACCTTTCACACACCTATCCGGTGTAATTGAGTATATATATTGCAGACTTTTTTTATAACTTTATTAAATTGGTACGGTTTTACCTTTGCTGGTTTTAGCTTGTTCTGTTTTCGGATTAGGGCACTTTTATCAGTTAGGTCTTGTTGTTTTTATGAAAACACCTTGTGCTTGGCGCTTATGTCCTAAATAGGACCTTGCGCTGTAAAGCTCCAACCAACCAACCAACCTTTCTAGAATTTTCAAGGTGGCTCTGGAATCATTACCATGATTGATAAGTGCGTGAAGCCTCTTCAACTGAACTGTAAACTTCGCAGACACTGCATCACCGAGCTATCAAGCAGGTGGGACCGAGCTTTGCTGATTTTGGTCATTTGTGTTCTGAACAAGGGGTGGGGTCTTCACACGTTCTATGAAATTAGAACACTGAAATTTTTCTCAACTGCAATGTTTCTTCTAATTAATATGTTTTGACTTACCTGTAGGGCCAAAAGGGCAAAAACCATAAGACAGAAAACGGTCAAAGTCATCACTTCCACCAGCATTCCTAGAGAATGCAGCATGGCATTCACAATCGTCTTTAACCCTAGAAAAAAATAATTCAAAAGTCACCAGGAACTTTTTTTGTCAGCTTTATATAACAAATTTTGACTATCATTTATTCATTTTAACAGTTTAAATCCCTCTTATTATAAGAAAAAACCTGAAAAAACATCACTTTAGGAATTCTTAAGATTAAAATAATATTCTATGTGAGAAGTCAATAAATCAAAGGCATCAAAGGTGATGTGGCAACTGGACCATATGGGCCGAGCCCTTCAATCCAGAGGCTTCTGTTAGTAAGCACAAAAATGACAACGAGCGAAAAATAAACACATAAAAGAGCAAAGAGATAGACGGGTGGATTCGTGAGATCATAACACAAAACTAGAGAGTAGAGAGTTTAGGGATAGAAAAACATAAAACATTTTTGTGGCCAGTGACATCCGTACGAAAAAAGCCGAAAATGTAGAATAATAGTGATCAAGATCGAAAAAAATTAAAAATTTTGGAAAAAATAAAAATATATGTTTTAAAAATAAATAAATTGCATTAAAAATCCCAAAAGGGCCTAAATAATAATTTTTAAACATAAAAATAATTTTTATTAATTTAGATTAGGTTTTATAAATTTTTGTTTATTGAATAATGATGATCAGAAACGATGAAGTTAAAAAGTTTGAAAAAATAAAAATATATGTTTTAAAAATAAGTAAATTGCACTAAAAATCCGAAAAGGGCCTAAATAATGATAAATAAACGTAAAAAGAACAATTTTTATTAATTTAAAACCCATCCACCGGCCACCCTCCCCACCTTTTTCCCTTTCAAAACAGTCACCCTTTTCGTAAATTCCAGACGTACCATACTAGAGTTGCCGGTTTAAAAGTTGTCAGGCTACTTTTAAATTATTTTCCCTGCAAGGTAAAGGAGTTCCGTTACTCAAAATTAGTTTCTTTCATTTATTATCGCTTTGCAATATTTTTTTCCTCAAAAGTGTGCGATACGAGTTATACGAGTGCGAACGTGAAGGGGTCGACAGGTCCGTTTTCGAACAGGAATTCGCTGTCGAACCCCCGTCGACGCGCCCGTTCAGTGGGTTAAGTCAACAAATGGTAGTCGACGAAATACTTGTGATCCTTAAAAAGTTTTACTGGTCATCAGAAAAAAGGATGATTATTGCAAACTACAACACAACTAAAAAAAAGTTTTATTAACTTTCAGATAAAAAGTGAAAACTAACCTAACTTATGATGAATAATGCATTTAATAATTATTTTTTTATTCTTAGGTTCTATTTATTAGCGAAATAAATAGTACTTAAGATTGGATTCCAAAGTACCTCATCGATCTATCTCGTGACTCAAATCTCAAATCTATATTTCAGTCACCGTTGTCAGGATCTCATTTCTGGCTTTTTATAAAAAATGAATGCCCATAACTGAGTGAGAAAGAACTGAAAATTTTAATTCAATTTTCAACAACATATTTGTGCTGAAAAACATTTTCTTCTGTCCCAGTAATTAA
>CM063507.1:105477628-105480128 GCA_032207245.1 Pardosa pseudoannulata | reverse complement strand
TTAATTTAGTAAGTTGTTTTAATTTAATAAGTTAATTATTAAATATGTCGAAATGTATTTTGTTTTGTATGTGTGTGTGTGTTCTTTCCTTTCAGTCATTTAATCAATTTTTTTAAATAACATTTTCTCTTGGATATGCTCGCGCCCCCCCCATTAGTGTGCTCGCGCCCCCCTAGGGGGGCGCGCCCCACAGGTTGAGAATCACTGTCTTAAACTATTGAGCAATACCTTGACAATATATCTTTTTCATCCCACTAATGCTTTGTGGCCCTCTCTAGAGATATCTAAAAATAGTTTGACGAGTTTTTATGCTTTCTCGGAAAGAGTTTTTCTTTTCAGTGCTCCCTCACTACGGATTGGCATTTCAAGCGCCCCAGACCAGACCTGAAGCGTGTCTGGGCTGATCAGCTATTTTGTAACAAAACTCTGTCATCCAAACTAAACAAGCTGTTCGGTTGGCTAATGGAAAATTCAGAGAATCCGCAGACCCTGTAACAAGGCTGATTCTGAATACATAGCTTTCACTGTACCGCGATTATTTATTTATTTATATGCATTTAACTTGTAATTATTATCAACTTTTTTATTTTAATTTAATTTTTTTTAATTTTATGATTATTTCTTTTTTTGTTTTTCTAGTGTTATTTTGTTCGTGGTCACAATGCCCATATTGTCAAACGATACCTCTGGGGGTGGTAGACCAAGCCTAGGGGTCTTGGTTCCTGCTTCTAAATTACGAAGACCCACATGATCTAAGACGTTCTTTCATCCTAGAGGTGCTCGTCAAACGAAAGGTGCACTCTTTTGCCTTAATTCGTGTGGCCGCTGGCCTACGAATTATAGATAATAACTTTATAGATAATAACTTTACAGATAATAACTTTCTAGATATTAATTTTAATTACAGATAATAACTTTAATTATAGATAACAACTTTACAGATAATAACTTTATAGGTAAAAACTTTAATTATAGATAATAATTTTATAGATAATAACTTTATAGATAATAACTTTACAGATAATAACTTTCTACATATTAATTTTAATTACAGGTAATAACTTTAATTATAGATAACAACTTTACAGATAATAACTTTATAGGTAAAAACTTTAATTATAGATAATAATTTTATAGATAACAACTTTAATTATAGATAATAACTTTATAAATAAAATTTTAATTATAGATAATAATTTTATAGATAACAACTTTAATTATAGATAATTATTTTATAGATAAAACCGTAATTATAGATAATAATTTTACAGATAAAACTTTAATTATAGATAATTATTTTATAGATAAAACTTTAATTATAGATAATAATTTTATAGATAACAACTTTAATTATAGATAATAATTTTATAGATAAAACTTTAATTATAGATAATAATTTTATAGATAAAACTTTAATTATAGATAATAGTTTTATAGATAAAAACTTTAATTATAGATAATAATTTTATAGATAACAATTTTAATTATAGATAATAAATTTATAGATAAAACTTTAAAATTATAGATAATAATTTTATAGATAAAAACTTTAATTATAGATAATAATTTTATAGATAAAAACTTTATAGACAATAACTTTATAATTAATAGCTTTAAATATAGCTAATAACTTTATAGATAATAACTTTATAGATAATAACAAATTATAGATAAGTTGCAAGTTATTTCCATATAATCATGATATTGGGTAATAAAAAATATTTTTTTTTCTTTTTATAATATGTAAGTTGGTCTAGTAAATACAAAAATCCCCAAAACTTCCTGGAAAGGGCCAGTTTAAGTATATACTTCATACCACCAAAATTAAAAAAAACTAAACATCAAATATCTGTAGAGAAATTTTAAAATAAGCTTGAACTCCATTGTTAATACTTTGTAAAAATTACACCTTTTGTGTAAATTTTCTAAGCTGAGGATATATACTTTGATAATTACAAGAAACAATTTTGTAAAAGAATGTTCAAAGTTTTAAAGAAACCTTTATGTCTTCTTTAGAATGTAAGGTGTATTACCAAACATTTATGCTAACATTGATCAAATAAATGATATGAAAAAGTTGCAAATTATTCCTATATATTTATTATATAAAGAAATAAAAGAATATTTTTAATATATCGATGGTCCAGTAACTACATACGTACTCCAAACATTCCTCGAGTGTGTGAGTTTAAGTATATACTTTATATAGCTAAAGTTAGAGAAGAAAATGCCAAGTATTTGTTATGATAATTTAGTAAAGTTTATACTCCAAAGTGTTCTTTATATTTGAAATCTACAATGTCTATAAAATTTTTATATACACTTTGTATAATATTTAAATTTTACATAATAAGGAATTTTTATATATAAAGTATATATAATACATGACGTCTTTAGCAATACCTAGATGAATATTGTTTAATAAATGTATTTTGGTTCTTTAATGTTTATAAAACAATTATTGTATACTTTATAGAATGTTTAAAATTTACATAGTAAT
>CM063507.1:105437799-105477528 GCA_032207245.1 Pardosa pseudoannulata | reverse complement strand
TAAATCCTTTTGCGATAACTTTAATGATCATCTCTAACGTATATATAACAAGGAACACGTACCTGTGGAAAAACAAGGAAAGATAAAATATAAATAATTAATTTAACACTAGAATTACGGTGGTCTTTGTATACCTAGAATTACGGCAGGTGTCATTTTGACCCTTGATAAGATATATGTAATTTCTCTACATTTACTCTCAAGATATTTTGCAAAGGTCGTCAGCCTTAAGTATTTGAAGCATTTTCTACTTTTCATACAGTTTCATTACTAGCAATTTCTTTAAAGTGTTAGTCTGGATTACGTTGAATTTTTATTCGCTTTTGAGCTCTACTAGTTCCCGATTTCATTCTTAGGTACGGCAGAATTCTGAACTCGTAGAAACAAATCCATTTGTACTTTCACTTGAGCTAGAGGATGATATTGCTTGATTACTCTCCATAATAAATTCATAATCACAAGATGTTTCATCTCCATCTTTATCTGCAGAATTATTTTCGATTTCAAAGCCGGAATCAACATCAGATAGTTCTTGCGTCAGTTTCACAATTCCTTCATGCGTTAGTCCTTTTCTACGTGCTATTAGTACGTCACTATATTAAAATCATGTAAATAGAATAAAATTTTCCACTAAAATTTGTTATGAATAATAAACAAAATATCTACGAAAAATCTACAAACTTTCAGCTCAACGTTCAGCTTGAATTATCTCTTTTCTCTCTTTTCTTTCCACAAAGAAAAGTATTGCACATATTTCAAATCACGTGACTGGAAGATGTGACTACGCAGACTCACCATATAATTTTCCTTTGTTTGTATTTTATTTAGAAGGTGCAAATAAAAATAGTTTACAGAAGTAACAGTGTGCAGATAACACAATGGAATGTATTCACATTTCTTTTCTCTCAAAGGTGGCAAAATGACACATGATGTATTTCTAGGTATAATCATTATACCTAGGGATAAAATAAGAATACCGATTTTCTTGAAATCTGTACTATTTCGTAAATCCCAATGATTTAGGAAAAGTCGAGAAAATATTAAGATATTCGCGAAAAAGAGAAGAGCTGTTACAGATAAAAGTTTGCTAGGTGTCAAAATGACCCCTTCCTTAATTCTAGTGTTATTTCAATTCAGTGGATGGCATCTTGCAAATTTATACGACTGAGGAAAATAAGCTTGAAGTTTTTCCTGATGAATAGCTTTGAGATGAATGTCTCCCGATGAAACTGCCACAAATTTGAGAATGTCCCTAAATTATTGAGCAATACCTTGAAAAGATATCTTTTTTCAGCCCACTAATATTTAGTGACCCAATATCTAAAAATAGTTTGTCGAGTTTTTATGTTTTTTGAAACGAGTTTTTTCTTTTCATCTCAATCTTTTATACAATTTATTTATGAAATTTTCGGGTAATTGTAATTAATTATAATTTGGGATCAGAAAAGGCAACGGTCTTGTAACTCCGAGGCTTTACGTTCGGGCTCTAGTCACCACCACAACAGAACACCACATCAGAACAACCAAAGAAGAGAAGAAAAAGTAACTTTTCTGAGCCTAAAGATATCAGGAAACAAAATCTTGGAGCTCAGTGGCCTACATTTGTTCAGCAGAGGGGGAGATGTAAAATGTGTTCTAGTAGAAAAATACAATCGAAACCTCATTTAAAATGTTCATTTTGAAACGTATTACTCTGCTGTATTGAAAAATAAAACTGCTTTCAGGATTATCATCGCAGGTAGTGTAAGTGATAATTTATGTTTAAACTTTTTTTTTAACATATTGCCCACATTCCTGTTGGTAATTATGAGTACCAGCTGCAAAATTAACTACTAAAATACAGTAAAAATTAATTGTCTTTTTTCTACGATTATTCTCCAGTAAAAATTGTTTAATGATGCAAAAATGCAGTAAGAAAGTTTATGGAAAATTAATTTAGGATATAAAGGGTTTAAGTATGTAGTTTATACAGCCAAAATTAAAAAAAATATTCATCAAATACCTGTACAGAAAATTTAAAATAAACTTAAACTCCAAAGTGTTAACATTTTTCAAAATTACATATTTTGTGTAAATTTCGTTAGCTGATGATATATATTTTTGACAATTACAATAAAAAAATTTATGAAAGAATTTGTAATGTTTTATAGAAACTTTTATATTTTCTTTAGTACGTAAGGCTTATTACCAAACATTTATGCAAATATTGACGATGATCAGATAAATGATATGCAAAAGTTTCCCCATATATTTATTATATAAAGTAATAAAAAAATATTTTTTAATATATGGATGATCCAGTAACTGCACACGTACCCGAAACTTCTTTCGAAAATGTGAGTTTAAGTATATAATTCATACATCCAAACTTAGAGAAAAATTCACCAAGTATTTGTTAATAAAATTTAGAAAGAGTTTATACTCTAAAGTATTCTTTATATTTTATATCTTCAATATACGTATATAAAAATGTTATATACACTTTCTATAATATTTAAATTTTACATAGTAATGAATTTTAAATATAAAGTATATATAAAATATGTCGTCTTTTGCAATAAGTAGATGAATATTGTTTAATAAAAGTATTTTGGTTTTCAATGTTCATAAAACAATTATTATACATTTTATAAAATATTTAAAATTTTACATAGTAATGAATAAAGTATATATAAAACAAATCGTCTTTTGCAATAAGTAGATGAATATTGTTTAATAAAGGTATTTTGGTTCTTCAAGATTTATAAAACAATTATTATACACTTTATAGAACATTTAAATATTATATAGTAATGAATAAAGTTTTACATAAAACAAGTCGTCTTTAGCAATACACAGACGAATATTGTTTAATAAAGGTATTTTGGTTCTTCAATGTTTACAAAACAATTATTAAACACTTTATAGAATATTTATATTTTATATAGTAAAGAATAAAGTATATATAAAACATGTTATCTTTAGAAATACGCAGACGAATATTGTTTAATAAATGTATTTTGGTTCTTTAATGTTTATAAAACAATTATTGTATACTTTATAGAATGTTTAAAATTTACATAGTAATGAATAAATTATATATAAAACATGTCGTCTTTAGCATACGTCGACGAATATTGTTTAATAGAGATATTTTGGTTCTTCAATGTTTATAAAACAATTATTGTATACTTTATAGAATATTTAAAATTTACATAGTAAGGAATAAAGTATATATAAAACATGTCTTTAGCATACGTCGACAAATATTGCTTAATAAAGGTATTTTGGTTCTTCAATGTTTATAAAACAATTATTATATACTTTATAGAATATTTAAAATTTACATAGTAATGAATAAATTATATATAAAACATGTCGTCTTTAGCATACGTCGACGAATATTGCTTAATAAAGGTATTTTGGTTCTTCAATGTTTATAAAACAATTATTATATACTTTATAGAATATTTAAAATTTACATAGTAATGAATAAAGTATATATAAAACATGTCGTCTTCAAAATTATGCAGACGAATATTGTTTAATAAAGGTATTTTGGTTATTCAATGTTTATAAAACAATTATTGCATATTTTATAGAATGTTTAAAATTTATTTAGCAATGAATAAAGTATATATAAAACATGTTATCTTTAGAAATACGCAGACGAATATTGTTTAATAAAGGTATTATCTTTCTTCAATGTTTATAAAACAATTATTGCATATTTTATGGAATGTTTAAAATTTACATAGTAATGAATAAAGTATACGTAAAACATGTCGTCCTTAGAAATACGTAGACGAATATTGTTTAATAAAGGTATTTTGGTTCTTCAAGATTTATAAAACAATTATTATACACTTTATAGAACATTTAAATTTTACATAGTAATGAATAAAGTATATATAAAACACGCCGTCTTTAACAATACGCAGACGAATACTGTTTAATGAAATCCACCCACTTCCAGAGATTCCTGCGGTACGAGTATTTGTTCGAAATAAATCCTTTCGATCATTTTCATGATCATCTCAATCGCGTATAGTATATATGATAAGAAACACGTACCTGGAGTGAAACAGAAATGAAAAAAAAATATTATGAGAAATTCATTTATTTTTCGATTGATTGGGTGGCATCACGCGACGTTTCATGATTCAGGCCGACATGCGTTTCAAGTGTTTCGTAATGAATTGATTTATGTTTCGAGAACGGATCTCCAGATGGCGCTGGTTTGAATTTGGAGCGCAGTTCTGAATTATTGAGCAGCACTTGACAGATATCTTTGTTTAAAACTTGTTCACTCGAAAAAGTTCACTGCGTTTTTATTTCGACTTTGTAATGGATGGTATCATTAATACTTCTATACAATCAATCTTCTATCAAACACGGAACGTGCACCAAATGCAGTTTTGCCCATGAGACAGCTGAGTTCTGTTTGAAGATGACTTTCATATCATTTGTCAAACGGAAATGCTCTTTAGCTAGACTCAAATTTCTGCTGTCTGATAATATTATTAATGTCTTAGTGCATACATATATATACGTATACTTACCGTAAAATCTAATTTATTGTTAAGAAATAACCTAGTTGTCTGGAGAAAACTTTATTCTGCATATTAAATGATCCTGGTCATAATACTGTAAATGGCAGCTGTCGATATTGATTTGCAACTCTTAGTTGATAGTATAACTTAAAAAGTATCATGAAAATATTAAAATAAATGACAATAAAAGTTTCTTTGCGTATGTTATAATTATTGATTTTGTTTTATGCATAAATATATATGCTATTTTCCTACCGAATTTTGTGTCATTGAAATCAGTATTTGTAGATTTTTTTCCCATTTGGAAGTGACCATTTGGACTTTTGGAAGTGAGTGTACTTTGGAATTTGTAAACCATCGTTTCCATTGTGCAACCTCCAAATGCAGACCCTTGCATCCAAAGTTTAACTTCAGCTTCTTTGACTCGGACATGGTCCTGTTTTGGTAGCTGACTCCACATGTCTTCTCTCCCATTTTCTCACAAACCACTGCTAAGACACAGTGTTGTTTCCTTTGTGTAACCTCCAAATGCAGACTCTTGCATCCAAAGTTTAACTTCAGCTTCTTTGACTCGGAAATGGTCCTGTTTTGGTAGCTGACTCCACATGTCTCCTCTCCCATTTTCTCACAAACCACTGCTAAGACACAGTGTTGTTTATCATTGTGTAACCTCCAAATGCAGACCCTTGCATCCAAAGTTTAACTTCAGCTTCTTTGACTCGGACATGGTCCTGTTTTGGTAGCTGACTCCACATGTCTTCTCTCCCATTTTCTCACAAACCACTGCTAAGACACAGTGTTGTTTCCATTGTGTAACCTCCAAATGCAGACGCTTGCATCCAAAGTTTAACTTCAGCTTCTTTGACTCGGACATGGTCCTGTTTTGGTAGCTGACTCCACATGTCTTCTCTCCCATTTTCTCACAAACCACTGCTAAGACACAGTGTTGTTTCCATTGTGTAACCTCCAAATGCAGACGCTTGCATCCAAAGTTTAACTTCAGCTTCTTTGACTCGGACATGGTCCTGTTTTGGTAGCTGACTCCACATGTCTTCTCTCCCCTTTTCTCACAAACCACTGCTAAGACACAGTGTTGTTTCCTTTGTGTAACCTCCAAATGCAGACGCTTGCATCCAAAGTTTAACTTCAGCTTCTTTGACTCGGACATGGTCCTGTTTTGGTAGCTGACTCCACATGTCTTCTCTCCCTTTATCTCACAAACCACTGCTAAGACACAGTGTTGTTTCCATTGTGTAACCTCCAAATGCAGACCCTTGCATCCAAAGTTTAACTTCAGCTTCTTTGACTCGGACATGGTCCTGTTTTGGTAGCTGACTCCACATGTCTTCTCTCCCTTTATCTCACAAACCACTGCTAAGACACAGTGTTGTTTCCATTGTGTAACCTCCAAATGCAGACCCTTGCATCCAAAGTTTAACTTCAGCTTCTTTGACTAGGACATGGTCCTGTTTTGGTAGTTGACTCCACATGTCTTCTCTCCCTTTTTCTCATAAATCACTGCTAAGACACTGTGTTAACATTACAGCGTATCTGATTTTATTCTAATGCACTCAATTTCGCATTTGATTGCCACCCAAAATTCAAGTTCAGTGATCCATTGCATTTGAATTGGTTTAGAAAACAAATTAAAATTGCGAATTTTTCATCCAGCTGCGCTGAAGTACTCGACGCTGAAATCCAAGCCACTCCGCATTTAGTGGCCACCTAGTCTAAATATTCTTTTACTGAATGCGCACCTGATGGAAGACATCCGGAAGCGGTATTTCCCCTCCAACTACATTACTGTGGGACCTCAAAACTTATTGAACTCTACTCCAAGAACGGGACTCTGCGAACTGGTGGAAAGATACAAGTGTCTCTCTTCTGAATATGCTGCATAATTTGTATATATTGTATATATTTCAGTTGTTGCTTGTTTTTGTATCTTTTCTTTTCATTTTCTTTGTATTAATTGTATCTTTTTTTTCAATAAAACAGATCCTCAGAACCCAGGAAAACAATTCAAAATTTGAAGTTTCGTGTTTGCGAGCCCAGACAAGTGTCGTCATGAAGTTGCTGTAGGAGTTCCCCGGGATGGTCCCCTTCGTAGCGGTCTCCTGAGGTGTGCGAGTGGTGGATGGAGGAGTTGCGACTACTGGAGCGGAGTTGTTGCTTCCCCTGAACTGCGACCTTGAGGGTTGAGTTTGGAGAATTGATGCGATCAGAAATCAGTAGCTGTATGGATCAGGCCAGGTCAGCACAGGAATTCCCTTACTGAATGTTCGAGGGGACAACATCTCTCGCGTCCGCTGCCACAAGCTTCAAGTCGTACGTGTCCTCTGGGTAGTGCTAAATGAGAGACAACCTCAGGGGTATACCTCCTTTAGGTATACACGGGTGTCACGAGCCCGAGGTTCACCTAAGTGATCTTTTTCTAGTGTCTTCCCTGGTAGTCTTGAACTTGCCTCTGTAGTGCTTGCTCCTTATTGGGGTTGACCACATTAATTCTAGAGCCATGGTGTACCTCTCGTAGGTCAGCTGCAGGTTTATAGCTGTCGTGATTGCTGTTGTGGTGACTTCGTTACCAGTTAATGTATGTTTTCGAACAGGACAGTGGAGAATTCTCCTTACTGAATGCCCGGTGGACAACGTCTCTCGCGTCCTCGGCCACAAGCTTCAAGTCGTACGTGTCCTCTGGGTAGTGCTAAATGAGAGACAACCTCAGGGGTATACCTCCTTTAGGTATAAACGGGTGTCACGAGCCCGGGGTTCACCTGAGTGATTTGTTTTCTATTGTCTTCCCTGGTAGTCTTGAACTTGTCTATGTAGTGCTTGCTCCTTATTGGGGTTGACCACATTAATTCTAGAGCCATGGTGTACCTCTCGTAGGTCAGCTGCAGCTTTATAGCTGTCGTAGGGACTATGTCATTAGTTTTCTGTATGGCTATGTCAGAGGAGAATTATCCTTACTGAATGCCCCGTGCTAAATGTTATCTTCTTTTCAAAATGCAAGCTTAGATTCACGTGTCATTTTCTATAACAAATACTTTCTTCGGAGTCTAATTTCGGTTATTCTTTTTCAGTTTCTTCTAGTTTATGTCTTTATATACTTCCTTAAGTTGTTCGTGATCTTTATATCGTTTTGTTTATACCCCGGTTTCGTTTCACAAGTAAAATGGTAAATGATGACAAAACACATTGCTTTGTCAGAATTGTTGCTCAAAACTTTGCTGACTGTTGCACTTTGTTGCACAATACCTTTCTTTTAAAACAAATTCAAATTCATTGTCTAATATTTCTTACAAATTATTAATAACAAGAGACAATAAAATAGGATTTATATGGGATATCCTATGAAAAACTATAAGTGATATTAAAATAAGATGCAATAATAGAATTTGTTTTTATGTATGTAGAATTTACAACACGTGCCCGCTCATATAAGGAAAACTGATGCACATGGGGAAAAGTTAAATTTGGTTTTGAAGTTATTGTCAGATTCAAATACAAAAGTTTTACTTCCTTGTATAAACTAGCCATGGTCATTGAAAAGAAATGTAGGCGAACAGCATAAATAAATACAGATCAGATTAAAAAATATCAGTGCTACTCACTCAGTTTCTTCAATAGGCTGTGACAATGCCAGGAAGACGCAGTTCAACAGAATTGTAGTCATGACAAACAGCTCAAAGTACCTGGAAAAAGAAAGAAATTTCATAGTTAAAAAACTGTTCAATACTACTGCTCTTTGCCAATGATCACACTTCTGGGTCAAGATTTTTGGAATCAGCTTCCGGCTCAATCGTGCTTGATTTGACCAAGTGGCATAAGACAACAACAACATTTATAAAACTGGCAGTGGGTGTTGCAAATAAATTTAAAACTAATGCATGAAGACAAGAATGCTTTTGCTATGGTAGATGTTCTTAATCATCCCAATAAAGAAAGACGTCATATAGGCTGATAGAGCTTTATGGACCCATAAAGGAGATTCACATCTAGTGAAATCCATAGCAGAGTAAAAAAAAATCATCACCTTTAGTGAAATTAGGGTATAACTAATGATGCTAGAAATGCTGGGATAATCTTTACATTTAGTGTTATGGAACCTACAAGAATTGGTTTGATTTGAAAGGCTACAGTCTACTTTTTTTCTACTTTAATGAAAACGCGATCTACTTGTTAAAGCCAATTCCAACTGGCTATGAACATCCCTGCTAGAAGTAGGATTAAAACCCACTTATTCTGGTTACGAAGGCAGTGGCATACAGCGATTTTAGGAATTCTTACAGGAAAACAGAATTATATACATTGTCAGAATTTTTATTTCAATGACTATAAGAATTCTAACAGGTTCTTACAATCTATATAGTACATTCTACTCCCTGTATATATATATATATATATATATATATATATATATATATATATATATATATATATATATATATATATATATATATATATATATATATATATATATATATATATATATATGTCTTATTTTTAGAGTGACTTGAAAAATTACACCAAAGATCTTTTACACAATAAATGGCCGATCTCCTGGGATAACATTCTTTCAAATAAACTACGGGAAATTAAAACCAAGATAATTAAATGGCCTCAACTCCCTTCTAGGAGACATGACGTAATACTCACTCGTTACGAGTGGGTCATTGCAGACTCACCCATGCACATCTTTTGCTAGGTGAAGCTGCTCCACAATGTGGCGTATTGCAAGACACCTTACACAGTCGCACATATTTTAACCTCTTGTTTTAAAATCAATGTATATAAAATTTTTTGGTAATCCATTGCCTAATCTTAATTTAATCATCGGGGAAACTCCACACCCAAACTTGTTCCCCTTTCTTCGTCAAACTGGCTTTTATACTGAAATATGATTTTTGACTGTGATTCAATTTCCTTTTCTTTAATTTTCAATTTTCATTTCACTCAATTTTCAATTCTTGTTAATCTGTATATAACTCAATTTTCATTCGGGTTTTTTGTTGAATGTTATATTTTTATAGTTACTTTAATCTGTTTTAGAACCTGTAATTTTTTCTTTTGTCAAAATTTTTTTTCTAAATTTCGTCTTTAGTTTATTTCTTTATCTTGTTTGGCGCAGTTTGTCCCTAGAGGATTTAGCGCCATTAAACTTCAATCAACCAACCAACCAACCTTATTTTTAGAGAATAACCACATATATATGGAGAGAAATATTTGGATGTCACATTTTCTTCCAGTGATGTTATATTTTTTAATGGAGTATTATAAATCAACATACCTGGTTTTTTATATCCCCTATATAATAATAGCCTAAGTAATAGCTTCCACACGGTTTGCAATCGATTCGCTCAATTTTGGACATCATTCATATATATCACCAAATAATCACTGTCAATATTAAAACCTCTCCTGTCCATCCTATCACATAATATGACAAGATAAATTAAAGTTGGCAACTAACATGCGGCCAGTATAGAGAAACAAAATATTGAGCGTGTACCAGATAATTCTCATCCAAAAAGCAAACCATTTTTTTCACCTGCCTCCTAAGATACATTACAATCCTGGAAAACTAAAAATTTTACTGATCCCGTCATATGACGGGCTATATGCTAGTTTCTAATGTTTAATATTGTTCAACTTGAAAGCTAATGGATTTTAAAAGAGATCTAGAATGGCTACGAGCAGCCATGCCAGCAGCGATATTAAACCATTAACTCCTGTTCAAAAATATATCATACTACCTTTATGTTCATCAGATAGCCAATTATCCGACAATATTGAATCCACCTAACACCTTTTTATTTTTCTAAGAATTTTTTTTTTTTTTTTAAGAATGTAAAGAACCATTTGTACCGAAAGGTTTTTTTACAAATTGAAAGAATAGAAAATTTACTACGTCCATATGAATTTAAATTTATAAAAAATTCAAAAAAATTTTCAACTTTTAATTTTTTAAGGAAAAAGGCTTGGCATACTTTTATAAGATTATATAATAATATTGAAAATTAACGAAAGAATATATCATAATACCTTTATGCTCATCAAATACCCAATTATTCGCCAATATTAAATATAAGCAACATCTTTCTACTTTTCTAAGATTTTTTTTCTAAGAATGTAAAATTTCTACCAAAGAACTATTTGAACCGAAAGCTTTTTTTTACAAGTTGAAAGAATAGAAAATTTAATACGCTCATACAAATTTAATTTCATAAAAAAAATTTTTAAATTATTTCTAACTTTTAATTTTTTTTAAGAAAAATGTTTTGCCATACTTTATAAGATTATATGTCAGTATTGAAAATAAAAAAAAGAATATATCATAGAATATATCATTCTACCTTTATGTTAATCAGATAGCCAACTATGCAGCAATATTGAATCCACCTAACATCTTTCTATTTTTCTAAGAATTTTTTTCTTCTAAGACTCTAAAATTTATGCAAAAGAACTATTTGTACCGAAAACTTTTTTTACAAGTTACAATAATATCAAATTTACTACACCCATACGAATTTGATATTATTAAAAAAATAAAATTACTTTTAACTTTTAATTTTTTTAATTATAAGGGCTTGGTATACTTTTATAAGATTATATACAATAATGAAAACAGAATACAATATTGAAAAAATTACAATACAATATTGAAAATTAAAAAAAAGTTAAACTAAAACAGTTGAATTTATCGAAACAAACTATTTAATGAAAATGTGATTATTTTCAAATATACAAAGAGTGGTAAAATTTAGTAGAATAAAATAAACCTTGTTAAAAGTTTTGCCCGATTTGTAAAGTAAACGGGATATTTCATCACATGTAAACGTCTTATGTCAAAAGGTGGCACGAACCGACATTCCTTCCTTTTGGAACCCCGTAGATTCAAAACACCTTTTCCATTTTTTTTAAGTAAAAAGCTACCTTAAGTTACCCTCTTTTCCCTTCGCTTGATTATTTTCGAGACTCCGTGTTTTGACTCTTCCATTTTTCTCCTTTATGTTTGGAAACCTCTTCCCTTCAATATTCTTTTTTTTTTCTCTTAGAATTGGCAACGTTTCCATAGTACATGATTTCTGAGCGCCGCACTTTTTCTAAAAATGAAAATGGTTTTATTCTTATTAAATGGAAGCAGAGATTCACTTTTCTTCCAGTTACAGTTTAATTTTAGGTTACGTTTCTATTTTAGTTCAAGTACACACGGACTTGATACATTAATTTAAAAATAAAATATCGTGGAGAAATTACAATTTATTTGATAGTCATATTCGTATAATATATTTTAACATACGTTTTTTTCAATATGCCGAAGTTTAAGGATATCAAAACCTTAGACGTGACCCAAATCTCTAAAATTTAGAAAAGTTGTTTTAGAAAGAAATGGCTCTTGAGGTTTGAATTTTTATGATTAGAAGATTTTTGATGTTTTAAAACTGTTTTAAACCCCAAATGTGATCATTTAACCCACCTACGGAAAATTTTAGATTTATTCAAAAGAAATTTTGACTTTTTAGATGTAATGAATTTAAATAAAATTATAATTTTGAGGTTGGCATCAATTAGGAACTAGGTATAATTCTCGTTTGCAACATTAAAATTATTCTGTACTTTAAAAAAGCTGCTGGAAAATAAACCAGGAATCGAAGTTTCTACGTTTCCACTTTACAAAGAGAAATATTTTTGTTTGATTATGAAAATAATCGGTCAGTTTACTTTAATCTTAACTTTAATATTTATAATCGTACATTTGTTTGATTATAAAAATATTACCGTATTTTTGTTTGATTATAAAAATAATCGGTCAGTTTACTTTAATCTTAACTTTAATATTTATAATCATATATTTGTTTGATTATAAAAATATTATCGTATTTTTGTTTGATTATAAAAATAATCGATTACTTTACTTTAATCTTAACTTTAATATTTATAATCGTATATTTGTTTGATTATAAAAATATTATCGTATTTTTGTTTGATTATAAAAATAATCGATTACTTTACTTTAATCTTAACTTTAATATTTATAATCGTATATTTGTTTGATTATAAAAATATTATCGTATTTTTGTTTGATTATAAAAATAATCGATTACTTTACTTTAATCTTAACTTTAATATTTATAATCGTATATTTGTTTGATTATAAAAATATTATCGTATATTTGTTTGATTATAAAAATATTATCGTATTTTTGTTTGATTATAAAAATAATAGGTTACTTTACTTTATTCTCAACTTTAATATTTATAATCGTAAGATAAGTAATATAAAAAATAAAACAGTAAAGATGTTTTGAAATTTACATTTGACAGATATAAAGGTAAAAAATGGTACATAACTTCTTAGTATATCGATTGTTTTATTTTATGATTTAAAAATCAATAGCCAGAAAAATATCGCAAAAATTATACTTCTCCAAAAACCGAAGCAGTAATTATAAAATATGATACAAAGAGACAATACTTCTCAAGCCAAAAATCTGTATGAAAACTCTATATTTTTTCAAGTCTTCATAGAATGAAACTTTTCTATTGATCTAATCGGTACACACCTTGATTTATCAAAGATATTTATAATTCACATGAAATTCATATATTCATGATATACAACTTTTCGTTTTAATACCATAGAAGAATTTTAAAAAAAATTGAGTATTCTTAAAACTTTGTCTGGATTTGAATACGCGTGTGAAAAATATATAGTTAAAAAGAAAATATAGGGAGCTTAGACATAAGAATCAAGGAAAATATTTACTCTAAAATATGTGCAACTTATTGCTTTAAGACTGACTTTCGTAATGAAAGTTTACCAGGGCGAAAGTATCAAGTTCTTTTAAGGTTAAAACAAATTTTTTGGATTTGTTTGTTTAAACCGGTTAACTCCATAATATTATTTTCGGTGCAAGTCAGTATGCAGATTGTTGATAAAAAAATTTTTCGGCAAGTGAAAGACAGAAACAAGTAATTATAGTTTAAGAGGCTCGGCAAAAAATTATTCTAAAATAAGTGTAACTTATTGCTTTAAGATAATTCAAAAATTGGCTTTTGGAATGTAGGTATACTCAGGGCGAAAGTATTAAGTACTCTTAAAGTTAAAGGCATTTTTTTGTTGTATTTTAACCTGTTACCGGCAAAAATATTTGTTTTGGAAGTCAATATGCAGATTGTTGTATGAAAATCATTCTGCAAGTGAAAGACATGAACAAGTAATTATAGTTTAAGAGGCTTGGCAAAAAATTATTCTAAAATAAGTGTAACTTGTTGCCTTAAGATAATTCAAAAATTGGCTTTTGGAATGAAGGTTTACACGGGGCAAAATTATTAAGTCATCTTAAGGTTAAAAATACTTTTTATTGTATTTTAACCTGTTAATGCCAAAATACTTGTTTTCGAAGTCAATATGCAGATTGTTGTATGAAAATCATTCGGCAAGTGAAGTACATGAATCAGCAATTACAGTTTAAGAGGCTCGGAAAAGATTTATTCTAAAATACATGTAACTTATTACCTTAAGATTATTCAAAAATTGTCTTTTGGAATGAAAGTTTACCTGGGCAAAAGTATTAAGTCTTCTTAAGGTTAAAAAACATTTTTTGATGTATTTTAACCTGTTAACTCCAAAAATATTTGTTTTGGAAGTCAATATGCAGATTGTTGTATGAAAATCTTTCGGCAAGTGAAAGACATGTATAAGCAATTATAGTTTAAGAGGCTCGGAAAAGATTTTTTTTCTAAAATACGTGTAACTTGTTGCCTTAAGATAATTCAAAAAATGGCTTTTGGAATGAAGGTTTACCCGGGGCAAAAGTATTAAGTCCTCTTAAGGTTAAAAACACTTTTTTGGTGTAGTTTAACCTGTTAACTCCGAAAATGTGTGTTCTGAAAGTCAATATGCAGATTGTTGTATAAAAATCATTCGGCAAGTGAAAGACAGGAATAAGCAATTATAGTTTAAGAAGCTCGGAAAAGACTTATTCTAAAATACGTGTAACTTGTTGCCTTGAGATATTCAAAAGTTGGCTTTAGGAATGAAGGTTTACCCGGGGCAAAATTATTAAGTCCTAATAAGGTTAAAAACATTTTTTGTTAAAAATATTTGTTTTGAAAGTCAATATGCAGATTGTTGTATGAAAATCATTCAAGTGAAAGACATGAATAAGCAGTTATAGTTTAAGAGGCTGGGAAAAGATTTATTCTAAAATACGTGTAAGTTATCTCTTTAAGATATTTAAATTGGCTTTTGTGAAAAAGGTTTACTGGGGCAAAAGTATTAAATCCTCTTAAGGTTAAAAACATTTTTTGTTGTATTTTAACCTGTTAACACCAAAATATTTGTTTTGGAAGTCAATATGCAGGTTGTTGTAGGAAAATCATTCTGCAAGTGAAAGACATGAATAAGCAACTATAGTTTAAGAGGCTCGGAAAAGATTTATTCTAAAATACGTGTAACTTGTTTCCTTAAGATAATTCAAAAATTAGCTTTTGTGATGAAGGTATACTGGGGCGAAAGTATTAAGGTTAAAAACCTTTTTTGTTGTATTTTAACCGGTTTACGCCAAAAATATTTGTTTTGGAAGTCAGTATGCAGATTGTTGTATGAAATTCATTCGGCAAATGAAAGAGATGAATAAGCAATTATAGTTTAACAGGCTCGGAAAAATATTTATTCTAAAATACGTGTAATTTATCGGTTTAAGATATTTCAAATCTGGCTTTTGTGATGAAGGTTTACCGGCTTGAAAGTATTAAGTCCTCTCTAAAAGTTAAAAACATTTTATTTGCTGTGTTTTAACAAGTTAACGCCAAAATATTTGTTTCGGTGCAAGTCAATATGCAGGTTGTTGTATAAAAATTATTATGCAGATAAAAGACAGAAATAAGTAATTACAGTTTAAGAAATAGGCTCGAAATAGATTTATTCTAAAATACGAGTAAGTTATCACTTTAACATAATTCAAAAATTGGCTTTTGTAATGAAGGTTAAAATATTAAGTTATCTTAAGGTTAAAAACATTTTGTGTTGTATTTTAACCTGTTAACGACAAAAATATTTGTTTTGGAAGTCAATATGCAGATAGTTGTATGAAAATCATTCTGAAAGTGAAAGACATGAATAAGCAATTATAGTTTAAGAGGCGTGGAAAATATTTATTCTAAAATATGTGTAATTTATCGCTTTAATCTTTTTAAAAAAATTGGCTTTTGTGAAGAAGGTTTACCGGGGCGAAAGTATTAAGTCCTATTAGGTTAAAAACATTTTTTGTTGTATTTCAATCTGTTAACACCAAAAATATTTGTTTTGGACGTCAATATGCAGATTGTTGTATGAAAATCATTCTGCACGTGAAAGACATGAATAAGCAATTATAGTTTGAGAGGCTGGGAAAAGATTTATTCTAAAATACATGTAACTTATTACCTTAAGATAATTAAAAAAATGGCTTTTGTGAAGAAGGTTTACCTGGGCGAAATTATTGTCCTCTTAAGGTTAAAAACATTTTTTGTTTTGTTTTAACCGGTTTACGCCAAAAATATTTGTTTTGGAAGTCAGTATGCAGATTGTTGTATGAAATTCATTCGGCAAGTGAAAGACGTGAATAAGGAATTATAGTTTAACAGGCTCCGAAAAGATTTATTCTAAAATATGTGTAACTTATCGCTTTAAGATATTTAAAAAATTGACTTTTGTAATAAAGGTTTACCGGGGCAAATGTATTAAGTCATCTTAAGATTAAAAACATTTTTTTGTTGTGTTTCAACCGGTTAAAGCCAAAATGTTTGTTTCGATGCAAGTCAATATTCAGGTTGTTGTATAAAAATTATTATTCAGGCGAAAGATAAGTAATTACAGTTTAAAAAAGAGTCTCGAAATAGATTTATTCTAAAATACGTGTAAAATATTGGTTTAAGATAAATCAAAAATTGGCTTTTGTAATAAAGGTTTACAGGGGCAGAAGTATTAAGTCCTGTTAAGGTTAAAAAAATTTTTTTGTTGTGTTTTAACTGGTTAATTCCAAAACATTTGTTTCGGTGCAGGTCTCTATGCAGGTTGTTGTATAAAAACTCTGCATGTGAAAGACAGAAATAAGCAATTACAGTTTAAGAGGCTCGGAAAAAATTACTCTAAAATACTTGTAACTTATCGCTTTAAGATAAATAAAAAATTGGCTTTTGTAATGAAGATTTACCGGGGAAAAAGTATTAAGTCCTCTTAAGTTTAAAAACATTTTTTTGTTGTGTTTTAACCGGTTAACGCCAGAACGTTTGTTTCGGTGCAAGTCAATATGCAAGTTGTTGTATGAAAATTTTTCGTCAAATGAAAAATAGAAATTAGCAGTTATTGTTTAAGAGACTTGGATAAATTTAATCTAGTTGCAGCAAAACAAGATCATTTTGCAACCTATAAACAGGAGAAAAAGATATAAAATGTGGTTTCAGAGAAAACAAGTAACATTTTATTAATGTTTTGTGGTCATCACTAAATTATTTTATAACGAAAGATTCAAAAGAAGAAAAGTAGAAAAAAAAACCTCAAAACTAAATTGCATTATTATCAGAGATATATTTTATCAGTGTTTTTCCTAGAACACATTCTTTACTTTACCCAATGAATCAACACTGTGTGAAATTACATCAAGTTAAAATACTACTTATATCCTTAAATATAGAGATCTATATATAAAAAAATAAAAGTGAAACCAGAAATGAGACTGTTTCCGGATTTATATATACTCCAGAATTTTTATTTACATCCAAAAGTCACCTGGCGGGCAAGACCTGCTGATTCGGTATAAAAATCAAAGTAAACAAAAAAAAATTTAGTTTTAAATTAAGGTATCCTCTTACGTTAAAAACGTCATTTTTTGCCAAAAATCATACTTTTTTTTATTTCTCTATTGTAAATTTTCAACTTTTGGGCTCCTAAATCTGTATTTGTTTTGTTTCTACGGCATTTTTAAAGAAAAGTTACAGCTGTTAAACATCAGTAACAGCTGTCAAAACAAAACGGAAATAGCGACTTCGGAACCGGAAGTTGTGAATATAAAGAGCATTTTTTGGACATAACTTTTTAAATTTTCATGAAGATTAGTTTAAACATTTTTCTAGTATTTTTAATAATTAGCAACTTGTCAATTAGAAAGTTTTCAAGCAAGAAAGTGTGGGGAATTTTAAACATGTATTTTAATTTTTTAATAGTTAAAGTTGCTTTCATAAACTTCAAATGCGTTTTTCTCAGAACTGTATTTTTAATAAAATGTTGAAACTTGAAATGTGATTTCTCAAAAAGTTCTTAAAATATTTTGTTGAAAATTATTATGAATGCTTTTGATAGTATTTGCTAGTGAATGACCTAAAAGCTTTAAATTTGGATAATTTTTAATGATGTTACACTCATAGTTAGATATAAAGGTAATGAAAATTCGTTAAAAATTCAATGTGTGCGATTTTGAAAGACCAAAATTTTTTACCAGATGTAAATTAACCAAAGATTTTAGGTGATTCACTAGTCCAGGGTATAAGAAATATGTTGCATAAAAATATTGAAATAATTAATTTATTAAAAAATTAGACCTTTTGAAAAAACCCAATTTTTTTACTAAACTTTCTTCGTTTCTTAGAAATTTTATAAAAATTTCTCCAGGAATAAATTTTTTAAATGAAATTCTCTATGATAATATAAAAAAATAAATCTAAAACTGTAAAAACAAGAACTAGTTTCTACGTTTATAGAAGAAAGTTCTCCGAACGTAGACGGATACTTTATGTCTGTATAATAAAGACAAACTTTAATAAAATAAAAGATATTTCTATTGCAAAAATGTGACCTGGTAATAATTAGTTTTACCTTTCTGGAACAAAAAAGTAATTTTGTATTTAAGCTGGAACTCTGTAATTTGAAAGCCTCTTTATCCCCTTATTCTTTATTCACCATATCGTTAGTTTTTTCAATGACTTCAACTTTTTCAAACATTATTTTCGGTTGTTACTACCAGGGCTTCGAACCGTAATTTTTTTTGTTCCGGTTTTCGTTCCGGTTCAACTAAAAAAATAATATCGGTTCAGTTCCGGTTTTCGCTCCGCCAAAAATAACGGTTTTCGGTTCAGTTCCGGTTGTTGCTCCGCCAAAAACCAACTGTTTTCGTTTCAGTTCCAAATGAATAATTTCATTTTATGCATATTCTTATTTGTACTAACAATATAATTCTATCATAAACAAAAAATGTAATTCTATCAAAATTTAGAAGATTTTATTCTTTTTTTAATTGGTACACTATGTGAATTGATACAAACAGCAGGTACGATAAGAGCGGCGAGCATTGGCATTGTTATCCATTACATGCTACGTCACTTAGGGCCTCTCCTGTCTATTTACTCCTCCCTGATCTAAACAGTCTATACAAACATCCGTGGATGATCGCATGCTGAGATGTGAAAAATAAAATATAACTGGATATTTTTCTTAAAAAAATCATCTATACTTCTAGTTTAATCAACTGAATTAAATATGTCTTCTACAAGTAGTTTCATGCGAAACTGAAACAGAAAAATACTAGTGAATATCAAAATAGGAAATCGAGAAGCAGTATACATGTAATGATAGTTATAAAGTTGGCGTTAAATTAGAAAATATTGATAAGTTGGTAACAGTAACAAAATGACTGAAAGATATATCGAACCGAAATAAACCGATATTTTTTTCGGTTCAGTTCCGGTTTTCGTTCCGAACAAAATAACGGTTTTTTCCGGTTTTCGGTTTTCGGTTCAGTTCTGGTTCGAGGCCCTGGTTACTACCATTCTATCTGCGTTAGTTGAAAGCCAGGACATAAGGTTATAGATTGTCGAACATACCTGTGGCAGGACAACCTGATGGCAAACCTCCTGACCCAAGACCAAGGGCTAAACAAGAACAAAGAGTCTTCTGCGGAATAGCGGTACAAGTAGTAGCTGGAAGACCGTTTGGCTATCACGCAGAATATCTAGAAGAAGAAAAACAGAAGTTAGATGTAGAATTTCCCATTTTTTCAAGTGTGAATTTTAATCAACGCGTTCGCTGCTGATCACGAGCCAGAAGGTGAAATGGTGTTATCGCTAAACAACCAATCACGCGCTACTGAATGGTGTAGGATGACTTCTCAGTAACCAGTCATTCTCTATCAGAGAAGAACAAGGCTTCTAAGTTTAACCCTCTAAAAGGTTCGCACGAACAATTCCGCCAAACCGATGATGTCTTAAAAGCGGTTGTCACGTACAATTTTCGACCTCCAAAAACGTTCCGAAAATGGATGTAAAGTACATTTATGCCAGTGTTTGAGGTAGGAGGGTCAGGTCGATTGTTTAGACACTGCATTCCTCTCTGACTGACATTTATTGAGGGATGCACTCCCTACTCCCTGAGACACAAAGCGGATGATAGCTTTTCATGGCATTGTAAATCTCTATTCCGAAGTATTTCGTTTGAGGTAACAGATGTATCTCTAATTGCATCACTTAACCCTCTAAGCGGTTCGCACGTACAATTTCTCCAAACCGATGATGACTTCAAAACGTACAATTTTCGACCTCCAAAAACGTTCCGAAAATGGATGTAATGTACATTTTTGCCAGTGCTTTCCCCCAAGGAGTTTTGAGGTAGCAGGGTTAGGTCTATTGTTTAGGAACTGCACCCCTCTTTCACTGACATTTCTTGGGGGATGCAACCTTACCCCCTGAGACATAAAGACACTGATAGCTTTTCATGGCTTTGTAAATCTCTATTTCGAAGTATTTCGTTCGCGGTAACAGATCTATCTCTAATTGCACCCTTAAATATCTTGGATGACTTTCGTAAAAAATATAAATAAGTCTCTCAAAGATTATTTTTTATTTGTACTTTTAGAATCCATTATTTCTTATGGGATAATATTCGAGACGTGACGAACTTTATGTGTATTAAAAATTAACAATCTATAATATATATTTATATATCAATATATAACCGGAAGTAAAGGGGCAATAACGAGTTTGGGTCTTCCATATTCCATTCTAGTCGACCAAGGGTGAAGGTAAAAATCATAGAACGCTTTGGCCACTGACATTAGCGTATTTTGGAGAATTTTTTTCTAGGTGTTCCACTCGGAGAGTTAAATATCTTGGATAACGTTCGTAAAAAAATGTAAATAATATTCTTAAAGAAAATTTTTATTTGTAATTTTAGAATCCATTATTTCTTATGAGATGATCTTCGAGACTTGACGAGCTTTATGTGTATTAAAAATTAACAATCTATAATATCTATTTATATATCTATTTATAACCAGAAGTAAAAGGACAATAACGAGGGTGGGTTTCCCGTATTCCATTCTAGTCGACAAAGGATGAAATAAAAAATCATAGATCGCTTTGGCGATTGACACAATAAATCTTTAGCTTATTTTTGGAGACTTTTTTAATCGGTGTGTTTCACTCGGAGGGTTAATCTACTGGTTCAATCGGCATTGTATATGAGGTGTGTATGTTCTTATTGGTGAGGAGTAAAATTATATATTACATATTTCAAATTTATTGCTTTAGGGTGCCACCATATTGCACTCGAATTATGTCACATGCTGCATCTGCGTCAAAATGACGTTAGACGTGGTCTGAATTGGGTACCATAATACTTGTCTGGAGACTTTTGACGTCATTCTGACTTGAAGTTGCTTGTGACATATCTCGACCGCAAAAGGGTAACAACAATATGGAAGAACTCTTATATTGATTTTAATTTTTAAACGATATGTCATATTCTGGTAAGAATCTACATATAAGTCAGGGCAATAACTATTAAAACTAATTCACCTGATCGGCAGTCAGCGTGTTAAAGTGCAACTCCAAGCAGTTTGTATAAAGTATTTTTGAAAATTATTGACTTATTTCATTATGAAACATTTTAGCTATATACACAGAAGAGGAAATAAATATCATAAATTATTTATCAGATAATTATTATTTTGAATTCCATTTTTAAATATATTTTGAACATATTAGCTACTATTTTGTCTATTGATTGAATAGTTAGACAACTACACACACACTCACACACACACACACACACACACACACACATATATATATATACATATATATATGTGTTGTGTGTGTGTGTGTGAAATATATATTGTATTCTCTCTCTCTCTTTGTATATATATATATATATGTATATATATATATATATATATACGATATATAGTAATATATATAAAATGACATATTATTTATTAAAGACCTTTATTAACAGATCGTTGAAGACGGGTTCTAACTTCATTACAGGGACAAGATATCAGCTAGCATGAAGTTAGAAAACATCTGGGTCAACATATCAGTTAAAATCAGGGGAAAAATCCGTAGAAAAATCTGCCTCCGATAGCATGCATCTCCTTTATATGGAAATTCCTAAATTTCTGCTATTCAATGTAAAATTATAATTGGTTAGATCCCTTCTCCGAAGGCTTAAACTGTAGCCCCAGTGGTCAATTTAGGTTAGAGGTTAAAAAGGGGAAAGCAAAAGAACGAGGAAAGTTTTGCCCTTGACGTAAGATTTGAAAACCCCTGAGAATTTTCTCGTGTCTTAGTTCTAAACAAAATGCTTATATCAGTTGTGATGAGGCGATTTAAATCAGTAAAAAAATTGATTCATTCATACAAGAAGTAAAATGCTCAGGATCTAAATCTGACCTCATCACATCTTTGTAAAGAGAGAGGGGACCATAAATTTATATTTTACGGATAATGTTGTCTTGTACGGTGGTCTCGGAATGGGTTCTGATTCCAGTCCCAGATTAGAATCCCGTCTCCGTACTTGACATTAAATAAGAATGTACCTTTGTGGAGTATTTATGAGTCCCTAAGGGTTAGTGCGCAATTAGAACGGATAAGGGTTTTCACGTTGGCAGTCTCAAGGCGGGGTTTAAGCAGACCAATGAAATTCTTACAACTATCCCGATTGGACGGTAAGATGGAAGAGGGGACAAGGTTGAAATAAATAAATATGGAAAATTTAAAAATTGAGATGATGTTCGGAGTTCCCAAAGAATGTGTTGGAGAGTCGAGATGAGGAGAGAGTCCGACAGAAGGTGTTCGATAGTCTAGACGAGGAGAGAAGTCCGACGGAACGAGTTCGAGAGTCCAGCCAAGTCCGACGGGAAGTGTTCCTGCATCAAATAGCACGTCCGCACCCCCAAACACTCAGGAGAAACCCCAGACCAGACGGACGAAATATCCATAGATACCCATCAACCAGCAGTGTTCCGGGCACACCATCTTCACTCCCCAAAGGTACCCCCTTTTACATACATTTTTGAAATTGAGATTAGGTCCTCTCTCTATTTACAAAATTACTTAAGTATTAAAAAATTGCCAGAACTAATTTAGAAGATGTTGACAAAGCTTATTTTATGAAAATTAGCATCAGTTTTGTATGTACATAGATGTATATATATATTATAATAAATTTACCTTTTTTATATTAAGCTAGTTTCGGATGCTGTTAATTTAGCTTTGAGTTTATCTTCATATTTATGTCTGTAGTTTCTCAGAACCTGTGGTTAAATTTAGTACAAAAATACTTTTACACAACGCAATCAAAATAAAATCACCACTATACATTTGATCACAAGTTAATACTCAAATATAAACGAGGACTACACGACATTAGTTTCCCGATCTAGTTTACTTTTCCTTACACACACACACACACACACACACACACACACATATATATATATATATATATATATATATATATATATATATATATATATATATATATATATATATATATATATATATATATATATATATAATAAGCAAAGTAGTTAGATATATTTATAAATATGTAGATAAACAAATAAGTAAATTGTTAGATATATAGATAAATATTGGTATAATTTACAAAAACCTAGATGGCATGGAGTCGGAAAAGACTCCAACGGTCTTTCTGATATTAACTTAATACACAAAACACATTGTACCCTCCCCTAATTAAAAACAGTCAGGACTGTGGCGCAGATTCTAACGTCATTAATATCCCTTTCTCTTCTCCATCGATCTCGTTTTATAAACAAAGTTATTGAACTCCCAATTCCTCATATCGTATTCACAGCAGCCGTTCGCCGGTATTGATACGAGTCAAACATGTGTTGACTTATCGCATTTGTGCTGAGAAAGGAAAACACACCTCCTGTTATCGATTCCGGCGGGTGAAGAAAAGGAGACGGCAAAACTTCTCTATTTACCTTCATCGACAGAAGCGGCTTTCCCAATTCTTTCCCCCCTTTTCCCCCGTCGTTTTTGTGGCATTTCAGGGGGGTGCGGTCTCCGAAGCTGAAAAGAGACTTGGTCGGCAGCCAGCGATCTGAGACTGTTGAAGGGAGCGATTCTGTTTCGAATCTTTTGTGGACAAAAAGGTTTCTTTTTATATACATGCGTGTAAAGAATTTTCTAAATGTGTAAACATAATTTCTTAAATTATCAATACGCTTCGCATTTTATGGTATATGTACATCTTTAAAAGACGGTTTCGTCAAAATGTTTGACCTTCGAATTTTATCGTCCTAATTATATTATTTTGTACTACCATTCCTTAAATTTTATAATTTTGAAATTTCATTATCTATATTATTTCGGAATAGGAATTAAAATTTAGTCGACCACAATTGACCAAAATTTGAAGTGTCCAAAATCGATGTTCATAGTTTTACTTTTTAAGTGTACTTTATAAATATTGAATAATATGTACAAATAAAACAATGAATATATGATTTTCTGAAATATTTATGTAGTATGTAAAATTATTAATATTTTATGATACGAGGCGTATCCATAAAGTAAGTTTCCCAATGTTTTCCCCTTTAAAGTAAACGTAATCAGCCGTCTCAATTGCGCATGCGTAATAAATCTGTGACGTATTAATCATATGCCAGCTGAACAAGTCCCGATTCGTGCCAGTAGCGGGGTAGCAGTGGTCCGAAATTCAAACTCTAATTCGTTCTCCCGTCGTCTGCAAGGTTCGGTCGGTGATCTTGAATGCACAAAGCAAAGAACCAATTGAAATTCATCGTCAGCTCTGTCAGGTCTATGAGCCAAAACTGACACTCGAACACAAAATTCAACGCTTAGGAGGAGCACTTACATTTCTGCTACGGTATCACGACGACGGCGACGAGTTCCTCGACAGGATCATCACGTGCAATGAGACTTGGATTTCGCACTTTACCCCTGAAACCAAGCAGCAGTCAATGCATTGGTATTATAGTGGATATTCGGTCAGGACCAAAGTCAAACAGACGTTGTCGGTACGTTAAGGGATGTGCACGGTGTTCTGAGACAGGAAGGCTGGTTCCATTCACAGACGGCAGAGTTCTACGACAGAGGTATACAAAAGCTGATCCCACAATACGACAAGAGTCTCATTTCTGGTGGTGGCTACGTTGAAAAATAGCTGAAACATTGCTGTACTTGTTGCCAATAAATATGTCCCTGAAAGTGTGAGTTCTTTTTTCCTTTTAAATAGGGAAACTTACTTTCTGGATGCACCTCGTAGATTAAGTCCTTTTCTCGAATTTGTTACATATCTCCCTCAGACAAGTCAACGATGTAACTCATAGGCTACTCGAATTAAGACAAGGGATGCGCATTTTGTTTTCTTCATGAATAGCTCCACTAGGATGAAAGAACGACTTTGTTTAACACTAAACATACCATATAACGGGTCAAATGACCCATAAGGTTTATGTAAAAAATGCGATGGGAAATGAATTAAAAATTCTTATTCTTTGTGTTTGCAATACATAAAAATTGACAATATGCGATTTTGTTTAATTATAATAAAGTTTATTTGTCTATTTCCTTCCAATTTTCATATTTCATACATTTATAATCAGAAAAATAAAATCCGGTCATTTTACCGGATATGGTAGAAATAGGTATGTATTAAGTATTGGTATGTTTAGTGTTAAAGTAGGCTCTCAGAAGTTAGAATCAGGGACTAAGCTAAACACCCCCAGGCTTGGTCTATCCAATTTGCTAAATAACAATTTGAGAGGTTTTATTTTGGTATGTAACTATCAAATTGGATTAAATAACACATGGATGTGTATCAAATTGTAGCCCCATTAGAGTGAAAGAACGATTTTGTTGAAAGTAGGTCTTTGTAAGTTAGAAGCAGGGACCAAGCTGAAGACCTCCAGGCTTAGCCTGCCCATTTTGTTCAATAAGAATTTGAGACATCTTAGTTTGAGAGATAACTATCAAAATTGATTAAAGAACACGTGGATATATATCAAATATCAGTCCCACTAGAGTGAAAGAACGTTTTTGTTGAAAGTAGGTTTTCGTAAGTTAGAAGCAGTTACCAAGCTGAAGAACCCTCCAGGGTTTGCTGAGTAACAATTTGAGACATTTTAGTTTTGACAGATAACTATTAAATTGGATTAAATAACACATGAATGTGTATCAGTTTGTAGTCCCACTAGGTTGAAAGAGCGGTTTTGTTCAAAGTAGGTCCTCATAAGTTAGAAGCAGTTACCAAGCTGAAGACCCCCCAGGTTTGGCTTGCCCATTTTGCTCAATAACAATTTGAGACATCTTAGTTTTGATAGATAACTACCAAATTGGATTAAATAACGCATGGATGTATATCAAATTTCAGCCCCACTTAGGTGAAAGAACTACTTTGTTCAAAATAGATCTTCCAAGTTAGAAGCAGTTACCAAGCTGAAGACCCCCCAGGTTTGGCTTGCCCATTTTGCTCAATAACAATTTGAGACATCTTAGTTTTGATAGATAACTACCAAATTGGATTAAATAACACATGGATGTGTATTAAATTTTAGCCCCACTAGGGTGCAAGAACGATTTTGTTCAAAGTAGGTCCTCATAAGTTAGAAGCAGTTACCAAGCTGAAGACCCCCCAGGTTTGGCTTGCCCATTTTGCTCAATAACAATTTGAGACATCTTAGTTTTGATAGATAACTACCAAATTGGATTAAATAACACATGGATGTATATCAAATATCAATACCACTAGAGTGAAAGAACGTTTGTGTTGAAAGTAGGTCTTCGTACGTTAGAAGCAGGGACCAAGCTGAAGACCAAGGTCAAGGTCAAGGTAATTGGTTTTTACGGAGTACCTAGCAGTGAAGAAAAGCACTACTTCAACCTCAGAACGAATAAAGATCAAAAACATAATTTATTCCGTCAAGAAAAAACCAAGCTGAAGACCAATAGGCTTGACCTGCCCATTTTGCTCAATAACAATTTGAGACATCTTAGTTTTGACAGATAGCTATCGAATTGGATTAAGTAACACATGGATGTGTATCCAATTTTAGCCCCACTAGGGTGAAAGAACGATTTTGTTCAAAGTAGGTCTTCGTAAATTATAAGCAGGGAACAAGCTTAAGATACCCAGGCTTGACCTGCCCAATTTGCTCAATAACAATTTGAGAGGTCTTATTTTTGATAGATAGCTATCAAATTGGATTAAATGTATTCGGATGTCCTTCGATTTTGCTGTTATTATTGCTACTAAAATAAGTTTTGGGTGCTTTTAGCAGATTTTTGATGCTTATTGAGAGCACTGTACTGCATATAACATAATTGTGTTATGTTTAGGCCGAATTCATCATTCGGACTAGGTGAATTGGTTTTATGAACACTATTCAACACTTCTAATGACTCTAGAAACAAGCTGAAAACTGTTTTCTAAAGCTAAAGTGCTGATCTTTAAAAAAAAAACGAATAAAAATTTTTCCGATATTTTTCACGAAAATCGGTATTTGAACGTGGTCGGTTACCTTAAGGTATCCGTCTACGTTCGGAGAACTTTTGTCTTTAAACTTAGAAACTAATTCATGTTTTAACATTTTTAGGTTTATTTTTTATATTATCATAGAGAATTGCACTTAAATTTATTCCTGGAGAAGTTTTTATAAAATTTCTAATAAATGAAGAAAATTTAGTATAAAAATCCGGTTTTTTTCAAAAGGTCTAATTTTTTTAATAAATTAAATTATTTCAATATTTTTTGATGCAACACATTTCTTATACACTGGACTAGTGAATCACCTAAAATCTTTGCTTAATTTACATTTGGTAAAAAATGTTGGTCCTTCAAAATCATACACATTGAATTTTTAACGAATTTTCATTACCTTTATATCGAACTATGAGTGTAACACCATTAAAAATTATCCAAATTTAAAGCTTTTAGGTCATTCACTAGTAAATACTATCAAAAGCATTCATAATAATTTTCAACAAAATATTTTAAGAACTTTTTGAGAAATCACATTTCAAGTTTCAACATTTTATTAAAAATACCGTTCTGAGAGAAAAGCATTTGAATTTTATGAAAGCAATTTTAACTATTAAAAAAATAAAATACATGATTAAAATTCCCCACACTTTCTTGCTTCAAAACTTTCTAATTGCCAAGTTGCTAATTATTAAAAATACTAGAAAAATGTTTAAACTAATCTTCAAGAAAATTTAAAAAGTTTTGTCCAAAAAATGCATCTTAAAACGCTTTAAATTTACAACTTCCGGTTCCGAAGTCGATACTTCCGTTTCGTTTTCACAGCTGTTACTGATGTTTAAACATATGTAACTTTTCTTTAATATGCCGTAGAGATTTAGAAGCCTAAAAGTTGAAATTTTACAATAGAGAAGTAAAAAAAAATTATGATATTTTGGCAAAAAATGACGTTTTGAACGTAGACGGATACTTTAAAGTTCCCACATGGCCTGAACAGGGATTCGATTCTGGGACTTCTCGTACTGAAGCCCGTTGCGCCGACCACTGCGCCACAGATACGTTGTCAGTGAAGGTTTCGAGCGGCATTATAATAATTACAATAAGCGCGCAATTCTGAATTTTTAATAAAAACAAACATTTTCTATCGGATCAAATTGTGAATCTAAACCATTCTCGATTCAACTGAATAATATACACAAAATTTCATCAAAATCAGTCCAGCTATTGAGGAGGAGTTCTATTTTAAACACACGGACAGAAGAATTTTTCAAAACTTTCTAATTGCCAAGTTGTTAATTATTAAAAATCCTAGAAAAATGTTTAAACTAATCTTCATGAAAATTTAAAAAGTTTTGTCCAAAAAATGCTCTTTAAAAGGTTTTGAATTCACAACTTCCCGTTCCGAAGTCGCTACTTCCATTTTGTTTTGACAGCTATCACTGATGTTTAAACAGCTGTAACTTTTCTTTAAAATGCCGTAGAGACAAAACAAAAACAGATTTAGAAGCCTAAAAGTTGAAATTTTACAATGGAGAAATAAAAAAAAAAAAAAATATGATTTTTGTAAAAAAATGACGTTTTTAAGGTAGACGGATACATTAAACAAAAGTTAAATCTCTTACGTTATAAATATCATTATAGATATATCTTAAGACCTGAAGCTAAATATCTACTGATAAAATGTAACTGAAAAATAGCTTATATTCTCGGATACTGTCACAGCATTTTATCAGCATCATATAAATCCTAAATATTCTTATACAAAGCATTTTAAGATATTCATCATTACATAATCCATGTAACTTCATCATTTTTATTTACAATGTACTCGCACTTTTTTAAATCTCAATTTCAAATCAGAGTGAATAAATGTAGCATTTATTGTTAAAAATTCAACGTTGTCTTATTTTAGATTTATATGGTCTTTTACAGAGAAATCTCGTATAAAGTTGATTTTCCCGATGGGTAAATATATGATGAAGAGGTAGCTCTTGTACAGCAAATTTTGCAAAGCTAATATAAGTAATGAATTAAAATGTTTAGCAAATTTAAGGCATCTGATTACATTTAAATGATGGTTTTTGGAGAAAAATTAAACATTTCTTTTATTTATTTGACATACCTTAATTTAACCTTTTGAAAATAGCATTTTTGTCTTTACGATCTGTAAGATAATGTTACTGAAATTTTTACTTTTGATCACTAAACCGAAATTTGCATTTAAATAACTGAATATTATAGTTATATACTGTGACTGTATTCACTAGTTAATATTATCAAAAGTATTCATAATACTTTTCAACAAAATATTTTAAGAACTTCTTAAGAAATCAAATTTCAAGTTTCAACATTTCAACAAAAATACCGTTCTGAGAAAAATGCATTTGAAGTTTATGAAAGCGGCTTTAACTATTAAAAAATTAAAATACATGTTTAAATTTTCCCTCACATTCTTGTTTCAAAACTTTCTAATTACCAATTTGCTAATTATTAAAAATACGAGAAAAATGTTTAAACTAATCTTCATGAAAATTTAAAAAGTTTTGTCCAAAAAATGCTCTTTAAATTCACAACTTCCGGTTCCGAAGTCGCTACTTCCGTTTTGTTTCGACAGCTGTCACTGATGTTTAAACAACTGTAACTTTTCTTTAAAATGCCGTAGAGACAAAACAAAAACAGATTTAGAAGCCTAAAAGGTGAAATTTTACAATAGAGAAATTAAATAAAAATATGATTTTTGGCAAAAAATGACGTTTCTTAAGAAATCAAATTTCAAGTTTCAACATTTCAACAAAAATACCGTTCTGAGAAAAATGCATTTGAAGTTTATGAAAGCGGCTTTAACTATTAAAAAAAATAAAATACCTGTTCAAAATTCCCCAGACTTTCTTGCTCCAAAATTGCCAAGTTAGTAATTGTTAAAAATACTACAAAAATGTTTAACTAATCTTCATGAAAATTAAAAAAGGTTTGTCCAAAAAATGCTCTTTAAAAGGATTTAAATTCACAATTTCCGGTTCCGAAGCCGCGACTTCCGTTTTGTTTTGACAGCTGTTACTGATGTTTAAAAAGCTGTAGCTTTGCTTTAAAATGCCGTAGAGACAAAACAAAAACAGATTTAGAAGCCTAAAAGTTGAAATTTTACAACAGAGAAATAAAAAAAAATATGCTTTTTGGCAAAATATGACGTTTTCAACTTAGACGGGTACCTTAAGTGATTTATTTAAATAACTATAGAGAATATATCCCAGAGAAATTATAGCAAAATTTAGGTCAAGTATACCTAAAAGTTTTGTCAACAGTATTGCCACTCAGACAAATCTGTAACGGAAAAGTTATTTCAGAACTTTTTAGAAGATTTTTATAGATCTAAACAGAACTTAAGTTTTTTATTGCTGTTTATAGTTCAAAATAATCATATATCAACATTTCAGAAATTTTACAATAGAGAAAAAAAATATGATTTTTGGCAAAATATGACGTTTTCAATGTAGACGGATACCTTAAGTGATTTGAGAGAATATATCCCAGGAAAATTAAAGCAAATTTTAGGTCAAGTATACCGAAAAGGTTTTGTCAACAGTATTGCCACTCAGACAAACGCAAAAGTTATTTCAGGTCTCTTTAGAGGATTTTTATAGATCTACACAGAGCTTTCGTTTTTTTATTGCTGTTTATAGTACAAAATAGTCATACATCAACATTCATGATAGTCACCACTCCCTCGTATTTTAACGTTCTCAAAAACAAGGTCATTGTAGTCACGTTGCGTAAAAGAGCTCCGTACACTTGTTCACATATTCAGTTATTTCTAGATCGAGGCTTAAAAAGAAAAACTGAATCAATATTAAATTATTACGATATGTACAAATCTTCTTGAATAGGAACATGGTTTGTGGAAATGAGAACACGTGTATGTAGAAACAGTTAAAAATAAAACTATTTTACGAAAGAAAATTCTAATCTATAAAAGAAATCCCTAAGGAAGAAAATCAAAATATTTCTACTTAAGTATGACATGTGACAAAACTGTTGTGATTTAGGAAAGAATGGCTTTGATTTACGCCACGAATGAGAACTTATGTCAAAAGAAATTAGTTTATATTATATCCCTTTCTGTATTTTATATTGAATAATTAAGTAACGATATATTATCTTTATTATAAAATTTAACATATATTTTTAATACTAGTATTTACAATCACTTGACATTAGGTGATATATTTTAAAAATTACAAATTCTTTGTGATTTTTATCAAAATACTTTTATGTAATATCAAGAAATATATATATATATATAGTTTAGATTATAGTTTTAGTATATATAGTTTAGGAAATATATATATATATATATATATATATATATATGTACGTGTGTGTGTGTATATATATATATATACATATACAGATATATATATATATATATATATATATATATATATATATATATATATATATATATATAATATATATATATATATATATATATATTATCTTTTCCTAAACTATCCATCCGATTTTAAAATAAATTGGTATAAATATGCCTCATACCACAGCGGAAAGTACTGCCGTCTTTAAAACGTTCGAAATCCACCCCTTCCCCCCTTTTCGACCGTTTAATGACATTATTTCAAGCTTTTCCCTGGTTAAGTTAGCAGACGGTTAGCAGGCGATTAAATCTATGAGTTATCACATAATAAATAGGTAAAAATGACATTTTTTTCTAGCATTATGACGTCATTCCTTTAACCATCTCATTGAATCATATCTTATTTTAAATTATTTAAACATCGTCTGCATTATTTTCATAGTTTTATTACTGAACTTAGATATTACGTAAATAATTTTCTTTTATACAAAATAATAGATTAGGTGTGTATGTGATAATTTTAAATTGAATCATCGATTATTTTTTGCTGCAATGAAACTTTTATCATAGTTATTAGCAACAAATTCTTTTCATAAAAGTCTAGGAGTCTATTTCACGTACTAATAAACTTCTGTCGTTTAAGTTATATATCTATGAAAATTAAGAAATTTGTTCATTTGTGTGTTTGTTTTTTATACATAACCACACGGTTTACAATCGATTTGCTCAATTTTGGACATCATTCATATGTACCACCAAATAATCACTGTCAATATTAAAACCTCTGCTGTCCATCCTATCACGGAATATGACAAGATAAATTAAAGTCTGCATCTAACAAGCGGTCAGTAAAGATTAAACATATTGAGCTTGTACCAACAAATTCTTACAACAAATTTTTTTCATAAGAGGGAGTTTCTTTCACGGATTAATAAATATCTAGCGTTTATGTTATATAACTTTGATAATTAAGAAGTTTGTTCGTTTGTGTGTTTGTTTTTTAGACATAACCACACGGTTTGCGATATATTCGCTGAATGTTGGGCATCCTTCATATATTCCTCCAAATAATCACTCTCAATATTAAAACCTCTGCTGTCCATAATGTCACGTAATATGACAACATAAATTAATTTTGGCAACTAACATGCCGCCAGTAAAGATAAACTAGTGAGAGTGTATTTTCCTTTATATTTGGCTAACATAATAGATTACGTACATATGTGATAATTTTAAATTCGATCATCGATTATTTTTGTTGCAAGATAATTTTCAACCAAAAAACAAACCATCTTTTTTTACCTTTCTCATAGAACACTTTACAATTCTAAAAAATTAAAAATTTGCAGATCCCGTCGTATGACGGGCTATATGCTAGTTTTATTGTATTGATCCAAATCACCTCAGCTACCAAGTCTGCAAGTTTCTTTCTGAACACTGGTATTCCTTACCCTGATTTGAAAAATTACATCAAAGATCTTTTACACAATAAATGGCAGATCTGGGATAACATTGCTTCAAATAAACTGCGAGAAATTAAAACAAAGATAACTAAATGGCCCCAACTCCCTTCTAGGAGACATGACATAATACTCACTCGTCTACGAGTGGGTCATTGCAGACTCACCCATGCCCATCTCTTGCTAGGTGGAGCTTCTCCACAGTGTGCGTATTGCAAGACTCCTTACACAGTCGAACATATTTTAACGTCCTGTGTTTGTTGTAAATCAATGTATATAAAAGTATTTGGTAATCGATCTCCTAATCTTAATTTAATCATTTTGGAAACTCCACATCCAAACTTGTTCCCGTTTCTTCGCTGTACAGGTTTTTATACCGAAATATGATTTTTGATTGTGATTCAATTTACTAATATTCAATTCCTTATCTTTCAATTTTCAAATTTTTTTTCACATTTTTCTTAATTTTTTAATTATTTTATAACTTAAATTCTTAATTCTTCACTAAATTTCCGATTCTTGTTCATTTGTATATAACTCAATCTTTATTCGAGTTTTCTGTTGAATGTTATATTGTTATTGTTACTTTAATACGTTTTAGATCCTTTTATTTTATATTTTGTCAAAATTTTTTTATCTAAATTTCGTCTTTATAGTTTATTGCCACATATTGTTTGGCGCAGTTTGTCCCTAGAGGATTTAGCACCATTAAAATTCAATCAACCAACCAACCAACCAACCAAATCCCCTCATAACACGTTGGTGTTTTATACATAATACACACAACTTCAAAAGATTAAATTTATAAACATTGAAATGTGTCTTCTTTAACAGAAACAAAAACTTTTTCCCGTAAAAAAAGAAATTTACATTCAAGAGAAAGACATTTTGAATCATAGCCTTCTTATAAAGGATTTTGTTAGAAACAAAACTTCGTTAGAATGATATTCACCGGTATTATCTGTTTCTGAGCCAGCGAAGTAAACGGATGAACCATTTCTGTGTAATGACTTTTGCAAGGTTAGTTTTTTTTTGTAGAAGCTCTTCTTTTTGGACAGCACTGAAAGGTCATGCGATAACAGAATGTTCTATTTCCTTTTTAGGTCGTTATTATAAAATAAAAGGAACAAGTTACTGTAGAAAAAAATCCTGCATGGGGAAAAAAATGAAATCAGAACATTACGATTTCGTATAAACGAAACTATTTTGGAGAATTTCTGTCAGTGATACTCTTGCACTGATACTTATTATAATTTATAGCAAGGATTTAATTCACGTTGGTTTCTTTATGAAAGAAATATTCGTCACGTATAAAGCTGTGTTTTTATTCAATTCAGGAGACCTCATTCATTTTTTTTTCTAATTTCGAAATGGAAACAACGTTTTACAAAGCATACGCAGTTGCGTAATTCTATTAGAGTGGTAGTCAAGTATAAGGTCACACAGAGCCGAATTTCGGTTTTACTTAAGTTATAAAGAACCACACTACATTTACTTTAATTATATAAATTAAATTATAAAAGTTAATTAATAATTAAATCAATTATCTAATTATAAAATATATAAGTTCATTTTCGTTTTAATTAATCATTTTTCTGTCGGATTTTCTTTTGAATTTGAGCTAAAAAAAGTATTTTTAACCGATGAAAATTAATATATGTTATATATGTATAAATATGTATTAACCCCTTAACGTGCACGCTCGAGTTAACTCGAGTTCGCTAAACTACCCAAACTGTGCACAGTCGGGGTAATTCGAGTGGCGTTGTACTTTATGTTGGTATAATTTTTCACACTCGCATGCAACCGAGAATTGAAAATAACAATGTGAAGAAAAAAATCGTTTTATTGATATTTATCATTTACATGGGATTGTAAGCTATAGCACTTACTTATTCAAGTGTAATATATATATTTTTTCTGCTTATCACTTACAACTAATCTTTCATGAGCCACTATGTTTCTAAGTGGGGAAACTAAACCGTAGATATTTGTTCTAACTGTAAAATACCGATATGTAGAAAATGAACAAAATATATATAAAACAGAGAGCCGCATTTCGGTTTTACTTACGTTATAGAGAACCACACTACATTTATTTAATTATATAAATTAAATAAGTTAATTAATAATTAAATTAATTCTGTAAGTATAAAATATATAAATAAATATATCATTTTCCCTTTAATTAATTCTTTTTCTGTCGGTTTTTTTTTGAATTTCTGAGCTAAAAAAGTTTTTTCAACCGATGAAAATTAATATATGTTATTTATGTATAAATATGTATTAACCCCTTAACATGCACGCTCGAGTTAACTCGAGTTTGCTTAACTGCCCAAACTGTGCTCAGTCGAGGTAATTCGAGTGGCATTGTACTTTATGTTGGTGTAATTTTTCACACTTGAATGCAATCGAGAATTGAAAATAACAATGTGAAGAAAAAAATCGTTTTATTGATATTTATCATTTACATGGGATTGTAAGCTATAGCACTTACTTATTCAAGTGTAATATATATATTTTTTCTACTTATCACTTACAACTTATCTTTTCCTTGTGAGCCACTATGTTTCTAAGTGAGGAAACTAAACCGTAGATATTTGTTCTAACTGTAAAATACCGATATGTAGAAAATGTACAAAATATATATAAAACAAAGTTAGCCTGAACTGTGTAAGAAACTTTGACTGGTAAGAAAGTAAATGATTAAAGTTGTCTGTATATTTTTTAACTATATATACTTTTCAATATTGTAATTATTATTTTTTATCAATTATTATAATAGTCTAATGTCTAAAAAAGAAGTAATACGTAAATATACGATGTAGTTTTCTAATACTATCACCGATTCATATTGATCGGGGTAAGTTTGATCCGGGGTAAGTAGATCGAGACTCCCGCAGTTCTAGGTAGACCGAAACTCTCGCACTTTTAGGCAGATCGAAATTTCTTGGTTTTAGATACACCAAAACTCCAGCGGTTTTAGGTAGACCGAAACTTCCCTAGTTTTAGGTAGACCGAAACTTCCTTAGTTTTAGGTAGACCGAAACTCCCGCAGTTTTAGGCAGATCGAAACTTCCTCGGTTTTAGATACACCAAAACTCCAGCAGTTTTAGATAGACCGAAACTCCCTTAGTTTTAGGCATAACGAAATTCCCGCAGTTCTAGGAAGACCGAAATTCCCGCAGTTTTAGATAGACGAAACTCTAGCAGTTTTAGGTAGACCGAAATTCCCGTGATTTTAGGAAAACGGAAACTTCCTCGGTTGTTGGTACACCGAAACTCCCTTGGTTTTCATTACATCGAAACACCCTCAGTTTTAGGTAGACTGAAACTACCTTGGTTTTAAGTAGACCGAAATTCCAGCGGTTTCAGCTAAACCGAAACTCCTTCGGTTTTAGGTAGACGGAAATTCCCGTGGTTTTAATGTTAAACTGATAAAGTTAAAATATTTAAATAAGTAGAATGTTTTTAAAATCGTTTAAAAAATTTAATTTCTCTATTTGTTATGCATAACAAGACCAACATTTGTAATCTGCACTGCATATAAGAAGAAATTTTAATATAACGTATATTAACGCTGACGAACATAACCCAAAACGATTAGCCGTTGATTGTTGAAATCTTGTATTGAAGAGTGTCATAACATTGAGTTTTGAACTGCTATTTTTAATTCCATATAATGAAATCTTAAAATATATAATGAACACCAATTTTACAACAAGGCAACTCTAAAATATAAACGTAATTATATGCAGTTGTGATTATGATTTTCATACATTTGAACCAATGCCTTTAAAAGGTGATTTTTAGAAGACGAAATTAAAATCTGTTATAGTAGACAACAATTTTGAATTTTTACTGTTCATTACTTCTATGTGCAGAATAAAGAAGTATTGTAATTGAGAAGGATATCGACCTAGAGTAAAATATCTATACAACGGAAAAATCTCAATACAATTAATATTAATATTGCGGGCCGCTTACAGATTGCGGTACTTCTGCAACACCGTTACTTGGGAAGGGAAACTAAATTTGTACTTTGGAGAAAATGTGCAACTTATAATTCTCATGACACATCATACAAAATAATAAATTGTCTGTAATTTAATAGGCATATAAATAAGCCACCTGAGCCATCGTAGTTTAGTCGGCAAAGGCGACTGTATAGTCACTGAAGGGTTGCGGGATAGGAGCCATAGCCGGCCTAAGATCCGATGTGTTCGTTAAAGGTGACTGGGCCAAGTAAAATAGGTTCGTGGTCACAATGTCCTTTAATGTATCAATCTACTTTAAAAACGTCATTTTTTACCAAAAATCATAATTTTTTTTTTATTTCTTTATTATAAAATGTCATATTTTAGGCTTCTAAATCTGTTTTTGTTTTGTCTCTACGACATTTTAAAAAAAGGTTACAGCTGTTTAAATACCAGTCACAGCTGTCAAAACAAAACAGAAGTAGCGACTTCGGAACCGGAAGTTGTGCATTTAAAGCCTTTTAAAGAGCATTTTTTGGACAAAACTTTTTTCAATTTTCATGAAGATTAGTTTAAACATTTTTCTAGTATTTTTAATAATTACCAACTTGGCAATTTTGAAGCAAGAAAATGTTGGAAATTTTAAACGTGTATTTTAATTTTTTAATAGTTAAAGTTGCTTTCATAGACTTCAAATGCGTTTTTCTCAGAACGGTATTTTTAATAAAATGTTGAAACTTGAAATGGGATTTCTCAAAAAGTTCTTAAAATATTTTGTTGAAAATTATTATGAATGCTTTTGATAGTATTTACTAGTAAATGACCTAAAAGCTTTAAATTTGGATAATTTTTAATGATGTTACACTCATAGTTAGATATAAAGGTAATGAAAATTCGTTAAAAATTCAATGTGCATGATTTTGAAGGACCAAAATTTTTTACCAAATGTAAATTAAGCAAATATTTTAGGTGATTTACTAGTCCAGTGTATAAGAAATGTTTTGCATAAAAAATATTCAAATAATTTTATTTATTAAAAAAATTATACCTTTTGAAAAAAAAGACGATTTTTTTACTAAATTTTCTTCATTTATTAGAAATTTTATAAAAGCTTCCCCAGGAATAATTTTTAATGCAATTCTCTATGATAATATAAAATTAAATATAAAAATATAAAAACATGAACTAGTTTTTACGTTTAAGGAAAAAAGTTCTCCGAACGTAGATGGATAACGTAAGTTCTCAATCAATACCTCTGGAGGTGGCATGCCAACTCTATATGTCTTTTGCTTGGTCGTTGCTTCAAAATTACGACGACCCACTTCAGAATAAGTCGTGCTCGTCCCTAGCGGTTCTCGTCAAAACGAAAGGCTCACTCCTTTGTCTTAATACTAGTAGAGTATGACTTAAATAGTGTTTGGTTTGACCAAGTGGCATCAGAAGTAATAACAACAAGAAGTCCACATCGTATTTTAAAATTTCATTACGTAACAGACTTATGTCTTTTACGTTTAAGTCTACGTAAAAGACATAAATTTTAGGTATGACTCAGATCTGCTACAGGGAAATACAAATGGATAATATATTATTAGAAGTATATTCATGAAAACGTTAGGTATATTCAGTTAAAATATTATTTTTTTGATAGAGCTTCAATAGATCAGACGGCGAAAGCATCGGGTTGTGGAATCCCTGTCCAAAAAATCCAACATTTTCAATAATGGCGGCTGGGAAGTTTAAAATTTTTTCGTGGTCGCAATGTCCTCCAGTTCCCGAACGATACCTCTGGAAATAGAAGGAAAACCTATGAGTCTTCTGCTTGGGTTTGGTTTGGTTTGGAGCACTACTGTTTTGCACACGAGGGCTAATGAGACCGGGACCTACTTCTTAAAGCCGATTCCGAACGGCTATGAACGTCAACGTCCATGCCATAGTGGAATTCGAACCCACGAACTCTGGTACCGACGATCAGCGCCCTAACCAATCGGCCAGCGTTCGGCCCTTCTGCTTGGGAACTGCTTCTGAATTATGACTATCCACTTTCAGCTAAGTCGCTCTTTTACACAATGGATGCTCTTAAAAATCAAATGGTCATCCCTTCGCTTTAATTCAAGTATTATTTGTCTCACGTTCTGTGCTTATACAAATGGTATTAGTAACAAAACATTATTTTGATAATTATTAATTATTAATAATAAATATAAATTGTTAAAATATTCTTTTGATAGAGCTTCGGTAGATCAGACAGCAAAATCATGGAGCTCATAGCGAGAGTTGCGGAATAATTAGAGGGACTTATTGTAAATTATTATCGCATTCCATTTCCACATAGTACGGCCATTACTATTTAAGGATTTAAACCTTAAAATAAAATCCTGGAAAGCTTAAAACTATTTTAAAAAACCAAAAAAAATATAAAATATTTTTCACTTATCTAGAACAAAATAACTATATACCTTTTAAGTACAGAATTAATAGATTTTACTTCTTATAACATGTATTAAATTAAACTAATTTTTTATTTTATAAGGTCAATAACTGATAATTTCCAACGGATATGATAACTAGAAAAAATTCTGGAGTGTTTCCAATATTCATGAAA
>CM063507.1:105432799-105435299 GCA_032207245.1 Pardosa pseudoannulata | reverse complement strand
AGCTTAAAGCTGATTCCGAACGGCTACGAACATCTATGCCACTGTGGGATTCAAACCCCCAAACTCCGGTTCCGAATGTCAGCACCCTAATCAATCGTCCATCGTTCGGAAAAAAATAAAGGAAAGATAGAGGTATTTGATGGAGGATAATACAGGTGATACTGAAGCGTTGATCGTGAAGTATATACTGTAATAACCTTGATATATATTCAATTAGATTCTTATGTTTGTTAAATTTAATTTGTTTAGTTTGGAGCTGTACGGATTACTTGCTTATACGAAGCCTAATATGACCGGGACTTACTGTCTACTCATTCCGAATGGATTCGAATTCTCGTACAGTGCTTTCTAAGAGCAGAACTCTATTCTTTCGGACATAATTCGGCAAAAAATATTTTGGCAAGCCAAATTGATGAGTACAAAATTCTTTCATAGAGGATAATATATATACTCTAGTTCTAGTCTTCTACAAAAAATCTATTTCTAGAATTTTTATATATAAAAGTAGACCCTTGAGTTGTAGAAAGTTGGCCAACTTTAGTTTAGTTCATCACTGGATTTTCATGGGTGCTATAGCAACCAGAAAGTTCGACTATAAAGTGATGACAGATTAAACATATCCCAAGGGCTACAATAGTTAGCGATAACATTATATAATAACTAAAGCAATTATGAGGATTTTTTTCAATCCATTAACGCTCAGATTATTTCTGCTGAATATATATTAATGAATGTCTAAAATCTATGCTATTATAGACTCATGAGAGAATTAAAATAGTATTAATTTTAAACAATTTTAAATATAATCCATGTTCTCGTATGTGACGAGCTTTAAATTTAAACATCATAGGGTGTCATTTAGAAAAAAAAAAAAAGAAAAATAATAGTAATAAATTTATTTCTTACATGTATAAGAACATTACTTTAAAGTAAAGTTTTATAATGCATACAGACATCCCTCATGGTTTTATTCGGGATTTCTGAAGGAAACGTAAATTACTGTGCTAGACTGTAATGTCAGTAAATGACGGTCGAATAGCGATTGTAGTACCGAGATACTTTCCCACGATGGTTAGTACGTGCTTGCACATCTATGGGAGAAATTTCCAAGAAGAATTTAGGGCTGCGATTGTTGACTACGAGTTTTAAGGACCCCTGCGGAAAAGTTACAGATCACTGAATGGCACAAGCGTAACAGTTAAGCTCGCACAGAGATGTAACCGTTAGTTAGGGCACAGGGTCTAAAAATAATATCAGCTTCCACAAAAGGGACTATTTTAATGAGCCCACCTGCACTCCCGAAGGGGGTGAAGATCTGGGAAAATTTCTCTAACAAGCGATTGGCAAAAAGGAAAAAAGGGCGTTAAAACCGAGGTGATGAGTTGGGAAAGAAGAGAGTCGAAGTCGGAATTCAAGAATTGCTGGACATCGAAATCCAAGCCCATTCGCCTGCACCGACGTCCTGTGCGCCCGAACGTTCGGACAGACATACCGCCTGATGAAAGCCTCTGCATGCTCCCCTGTACTATTAATGGAGGTAAAACAGAATTAACATATTCATGACGGTTATTTAGGCCTCAGTTAGTAATTCAATGTTTTGATTAAGGAATAACGCATAACTGAAGATAATTGTAATAATTATTGTGTATGTATGATTATAAAACATAAATAATTGCTGGTTATGTTATAAGATGATCAAGTAGAGTATCAATTTGTAAATAGTGTATAGAATAAATTTCTTAACCCCTTCCCTGTTTTGTCCGTACGACGTACGGGCACAGATTTTGGGCCTTTACTGATTTGCCCGTACGGCGTACGGGCAATCTGATTTCTATTTCGCTTGCACTGTTTCGGCCTTATTTTTTCCAATTTTAGTAACAAATTATTCGTATAGATGTCCAGTAAATGATAGTTTGCAGTTTATTGTATTTTCTACTCTGATTGGTTCAAAAGCGCGGTTTTTTCGCATGTTTTGTATCAGAAGACGAATTGTTATCTTTCAGTGTATAGCTTTCTGGTTATATTTTACTAACGCCTGATAATTTTATTGATGTAAGAGTTGAATAATATATTTTTACTTTTAAATAATGGATAATTCAGAGCGTATGGAGCTAATTTCTTGTGATTCGAACTGTGACTCGGAATCAGAAACTGAATTATCTGTAAATGATAGTAGCGAAAGTTTACTAGATGACCTGGATAGTAGTGACTCTGATAGTAGTACAGATGGAATCAGTCAAGCAAGACAATTTTTTAAAATTAATTGTGATAATCCTTCGGATCCGCCTCCTAGATTTGCTTTCACTGGAATTCCAAAAATTAACTTGGATATCGATGAGACTAAAGGTAAACTTCAGTTCTATGATGCTTTCATAGAAAGAAAAAAAGTTGTAATAAATGCTTAAAAATATTAGAAATGTTAATTTTAATAACATATCTTTACTTAAAAATGTAAAATGAACAAAAAGATGCAATAAAAAAATGTGACATTTTTTTGACC
>CM063507.1:105425299-105427799 GCA_032207245.1 Pardosa pseudoannulata | reverse complement strand
CAGTCCGAACTGGCTGACATCTTCGAGGGGCGTGTAGAATATTTCCCTCGGCAGGAGGTCTGGTGCGATGCAGACACATTCGCACTCGGGTAGATTAGCTCCCCTCTCCCTCCTGATGCCATGACGAGCCTCTGCCGAGCGAAACCGTTCCTCTTGTCTTGCCAGTGACTCCCTGGTGTAAGGCACCAGGCGGAGGCTTCCGGCAGACCACATCCGGTCATCCATATAGCGGAGGGCGGCTGGAAAAAAGAAATCTAGAGTCAGAGGTTTGTGGGTAACACTGCACTTAATTCTTTAAATAGTCAATTTTTTTAGCGTGAAATGCTAAAATAATGTGTATTTATATGCATATGTAGATTTTAAATTAATTCCTGCGCATATTTTGCTTATAATCGATTCTGTGAGACTTCCGAGTAATTCTTGAATACATATTTGTTGACTGTTAGTAAAAAGTAAAGTTGACCGTGTGATGAGGCTATTAGATCATTAATATAATTGATATAATTAATATGATTAATTAATTAATATAATTGCTAAAAATAAAACGAGAAGTGAATTGCTTGGGATCTAAATTTGACATCATCACATCTTTTGTAAAGGGAGAAGACAATAAAAATTAATTCAACGGATTTTTCCGTCGTGTGCGGTATTCTCGGGCAGGGTTCTGATCCCAGTCCCAGATTAGAATCGCGTCTTCGTACATGAAACTAAATAAGAATGTACCTTTGTGGAGATATTTATGAGTCCTTAATCCCTTGCCTCTTTTGCACGTACACTGTACGTTCGCGGTTACCTCGGCCTTAATGATTTGCCCTTATGGCGTACGGGCAATCTGATTTCTTTGTCCTTCTCACTGTTTTGGCCGTATCTTTTGTATTTTTAATATTAAATTAGTCGTATAGATGATCACAAGATATTAGCTTTCGAAGTGTATTCTGTTTGGTTCAAAAGCGTTGGTTTTTGATAGGTTCTGTATTACTCCGCGAGTTTTTATCTTTGAGTTTTTGGGAGACTGACCGACAGAGACTTGTCAAATCTTAATTAGTGTGGCACCTAATTGAACGTGTTAAAAAAGTAAATCTTATGAAACTTGATCAAATTTTTGTATATTAGTCATGCATATATTATTATAATAAATTTACTTTTTTTAAAGCTGATTTCAGTTACTCTTCCTTTAGCTTATTAGTTTAATTTTTTATTTTAAGTCTGTAGTCTCTCAGAACCTGTGGTTGAAGTTAAACTTAAATAGTCTACACAATGCAACCCAAATAATATTTAGTCTTTGTGAATAACAAAATAAATAACCACTATAAATTTGATCACAGGTAAATACCTTAAAATAAACGAGAGTTACACGACAGACCGTTTACGGAGACCACCATAATAAAATGGTCAACCAACCGTACTACTGTATAGGTCAAGGGTCGGCAGACTTCCGAGAGAAAAGAGTCAAGTTGTCAATAAAGCAAGATAACATATGGTCAACAATTCGTCTTGTATTTTTCTAGATATTCAACAAAATGTCTAAAATCGCAAGTGACCGGTCATCATTGGTCCATATAGTGTATAATCTTTCATCTAAAAGGCACAACTGTTTTAACAAATATTTGTGCATTTGACACATTTCAGAATCTATAAAATGAATATCTGTTGTCAAGAAACTCAATTTATTAATCAAATAATGTCTAGAAATCAATAAATAAACGATAGTAGAAATTTCTTGGCATCAAGGCCATGGAAATGTTCCATATATACAGCAGAATATCTCAACACATTGTGTGCGGGTACATTTCACAGTGGAACTGTACCGGGAGCGGGCGTTTTGCGCGTCAATTTAGTTATTCAGTTAAATCTCAATAGATCGAAAATTATTTAATTTTTTAAATAACTTTTAGTATATTATATTGAAATGTATAAACAAATATATATATATATATATACATAAATCTATATATGATATATAAATATACATATATATATATATATATATATATATATATATATATATATATATATATATATATATATATATATATATATATATATATATATATATATATATATATATATATATATATATATATATATATATATATATATATATATATATATATAATATCATTTTCGCAAGGATAAATAAAAAGTTAATTTTAATTCTAAATTGATTTTTTCAAACAACCTTCCCGTTCTGTGGTTCTGCATCGACTAAACTAGTTTTTATTTGTCTAAATTTTTCCAGTATCTATATAGTAGACAAGAACATTCGGCTTCATTTTCCTGTGTATACCGTTATTTTTGTATCCTCAAACAAACCATGTTGTTACACTAACCCGTACTAGTACGCGACCCGCGCTCAAGTATCAATCGTCAGAAAACGTACTAGTACGTGTCCCGAGCTCAAGTATCAATCGTCAGAAAACGTACTAGTACGTGTCTCGCGCTCAAGTATCAATCGTCAGAAAACGTACTAGTACGTGTCTCGCGCTCAAGTATCAATCGT
>CM063507.1:105415299-105420299 GCA_032207245.1 Pardosa pseudoannulata | reverse complement strand
TATTGTGTAATAATTTAATTATTCCTATAATGTTATATCACTTAAATGATAAAATGTTAAGTTCAAAATGCTTTTAATTAAACTGGAAATTTTGAATTACTTTTATTAAAAAATTAGTTATTTGTTATTGTGTAATAATTTAATTATTCCTATAATGTTATATCATTTAAATGATAAAATGTTACATCAAAATGCTTTTAATTAAACTGGAAATTTTGAATTACCTTTTAATAAAAAATTAGTTATTTGTTATTGTGTAATAATTTAATTATTCCTATAATGTTATATCATTTAAATGATAAAATGTTAAGTCAAAATGCTTTTAATTAAACTGGAAATTTTGAATTACCTTTAATAAAAAATTAGTTATTTGTTATTGTGTAATAATTTAATTATTCCTATAATGTTATATCACTTAAATGATAAAAATGTTACATCAAAATGCTTTTAATTAAACTGGAAATTTTGAATTACTTTTATTAAAAAATTAGTTATTTGTTATTGTGTAATAATTTAATTATTCCTATAATGTTATATCATTAAATGATAAAATGTTAAGTCAAAATGCTTTTAATTAAACTGGAAATTTTGAATTACCTTTATTAAAAAATTAGTTATTTGTTATTGTGTAATAATTTAATTATTCCTATAATGTTATATCACTTAAATGATAAAATGTTAAGTCAAAATGCTTTTAATTAAACTGGAAATTTTAATTACCTTTATTAAAAAATTAGTTATTTGTTATTGTATGTATAATTTAATTATTTATAATGTTATATCATTTAAATGATAAAATGTTAAGTTGCTAAATGCTTTTAATTAAACTGGAAATTTTAAATTAAATACCTTTAATAAAAAATTAGTTATTTGTTATTGTATAATAATTTAATTATTTTTATATTATTATATCATTTAAATGATAAAATATTAAGTTGCTAAATGCTTTTAATTAAAACTGGAAATTTAATTAAATACCTTAATAAAAAATTAGATTTTGTTATTCTATAATAATTTAATTATTTTTTATAATTATATCATTTAAATGATAAAATACTAAGAATGCTAAATGCTTTTAATAAAACTAGAAATTTTAATTAAATACCTTTAATAAAAAATAGTTATTTGCTATCGTATAATAATTTAATTATTTTTATATTATTATATCATTTAAATGATAAAATATTAAGTTGCTAAAACTTTTAATTAAACAGGAAATTTTGAATTACCTTAAATAAAAAAGTAGTTTATTTGTTATTGTGTAATAATTTAATTATTCCTATAATGTTATCATTTAATGATAAAATGTTAAGTCAAAATGCTTTTAATTAAACTGGAAATTTTGAATTACCTTTATCAAAGAATAAGCCCAATGTAGTGTAGTACTTCGCGCTTTCCCGACACAGGTCCTATTTCGATTTGAAAGGTTCACTGAGCTTTTCATGCCTTTATGGGTAGAAAAACTGAAGACCAAGTTATTTAAACACTTATTACTCCCGTAAGTTACCACCTAACCGGAACTTATGATTACAACCTAGAGCCTTGGTCTAGGATCTGAGATGGCACCTTAATCCCTAACCTTGACTGTTGCACCGAAGAGTTTAGTTTTTTCTTAATTAAAAAATTTGTTAATTTTATGGTATAATTATATGGTTATTTTTTATGTTGTATTTCGTATAAATGATAAGATATTAAGTGCCGAAATGCTTTTAATAAAACAGTAAATTTTAAGTTTTCTTTTTTTCTTTTTTTGTCTTTTAATCCTCGGTGGTAAACAGCCCTCCCTAAAAATTACTTAGTTATTTGTTATTGTTTAATTACCTGGTTATTTATGTTTTATTTCATATAAATGATAAGGTATTAAGTGCCGAAAAGCTTTTAATTCAAAATGGAAATTATAAATGACCTTTAATAGAAAATTTAGCAATTTATTATTTAGTTATTTAATTATTGTATAATTATTTTGTGATTATTTATATATATATATGTATATATTACACAAACAATAAGATATTAAGTGACGCAATACAATTAAGTAAACTGGAAATTTAAATTAGCTCTAATAAAGAAAATGTTTTCTTTGGTATTGAGTCATTTGTTATTGTAAAATTATTTATCTATTTTTTATATTTTTATATCATGTAAATGATAAAATATTAAGTACTAAATGCTTTATATAAAAAACAAATTTTAAGCAACCTTTAATCAAAAAGTGCATCAATTTAACCAAAAATGTCTAACATGTTTTTTAGGAACAGTTGAAAATAGTTTATAGTATTTTTATGCATTTTATGCTGTTATTTCCTTTCAGAAATGGTATATGGCAATCCTATAATCAAAATCCAAAAGATTCGAATATCTGCTATTATATTTATAATCCTGCCATTTCGATCGACGTTTTATGGTTTCTCGAGCCTCGAAAGTAAACTTGCAATTTTGGCTAGTATATCGACCGACATAGTGACGAATATCTATATCTGCTATAAGAAATCTATATCTGCAATAAAACTCTACATTGCTGCGTTTCAAAATAAATCTCTTATCCCAGAGATTTTTTGAAAATGGCATTCCATGACGTTTAAAATTGCAGCTGATAATGAGAGGCTGTAATATTTCAAGTTGTTTTAAATTCCATATTTCTTTTACTCTGTACAGTTTATAATAAATTAGATTTAACACTAGATTTACGAATGTTAATCATATAACTATATTTACTGAAGTGAGCCAATTTGACTCATACAAGAAAATTGAAGATTTTGCAAAGAAAATAGCTCCAAATTAATTTAAATGAAATGTTTATCATCAATAATTCATGGAAAAAATTTTTTACACATAAAATATGTTTTGAAACACATTTTCTCAAGCATTTCTATTAAGTTTAGCACAATGGTGTCTACACCAGATTCTTTTGCATGATTGTTGAACTTGACATTTTTTCCGTGCGTCAGTAGCATGAATTTCTGTTATTACAATGGAAGTGTTCTCGACTTCTTTTGTATATTTACTTTATATTATACTTTATATACTTTATACTTTATAATTACTTTATTCTATATTTATTTTCATATACATTCTATGAGTCAAATTGGCTCTCAACCGGGAAAATAGGTATACCCTATTCACATTTATCGCATTTTATTATGTGAAATAAAAGGATCTGCTGGGAAGAGGAATGAAAATTTACATATATTTTCTTACTTAACCCATATTGGACCGCTGTCCTATAAACAGGACAGCAAATAAAATTCCATTTAATAATAAAGTTATAAATATTTTCTGAGTGGATTTTATTTTAACACCTTTAAAATAGACACACTTTAGCATAGTAACAAAAAAAAAACTGAGAAATCAAATTATATTGTATTGTAAAATTTATTTTCAGCTACCTCTTAAAAATTGTCATTTTTTAATCTTTAATTTTATATTTATTATTATTATTTTTTAAACATTGTGGAGGTTACTTTTAGTTTAAAAACAGAGCTAATAATGTAGCTGAAAGTTTTTGTTGAAAAATATATTTTACATGTGTATTTTGTAAGTATAAAAAAGGTGCCCTAAAATTAAGACGACGGTCCAATCCTGATTATTTTTCTATGAATTCGATATTGCATTGATAGCGCACATTCTTTTCTTATCTTTCAATGAAAACCAGTTCAAACACCTGTTCACACACCTGGACACAACAAGGGGTAAATAGATGTCTATTCTATTCAGAAAACTGGAGATTTTTTGCAAGATAAACTTACTCTCTTACTGCCAGTTCAATAACTGCAAGAGAAAACCTACAACAGTATGCTTAAAATGTAATGTTGGACTTTGTTTTGACTGTTTCTCCAAATTTTATCTATGAATCAGCCTAATGCAATGTAAGTGATATTTGTTAAGTTTTAGTAGTGTAATGGACCGTTGTCCTATTTATAGGACAGCCAATTACATAAAAAATTAAAAATATTTTTTCAAAATTTTGGTTTTATATACTTAGTTACACCATATTAATGATATGGATTAAGTTTTAATAACTTACAGAAATATTTAGTTGGTGTGGTACAATATGGGTTAAACCACTTAGCCCAAAGGTGCTCAACCCAAATCGGTTGGTGGGCCAAAAAACAGTTTACTGAACTGAGGTGGGCAGCATATATAAAAATAAAACAACAAGTTAATTATTCCAAAATATTTTATTATCGTGCAGTATTCAAAATAGGTATTTTTAGAGTGCCAGCTGCGACTGTACATAAAAGTTGTGTTATACATATATCATAACTACAACGACAATAAACATTAACTATACTGTATTTATAATCACCCCCAACACCTTACCTGCCTCCACAATCATGAGGGTTAAAATTATATTATTATATATAAACCATAAATATATATTGTAGTTTATTCCCGAGCACTACCACGTGTATTATTTTTAAATTTATGTGAGAATTGTTTTTGTATTTTAATAGAGATTTTGTTAATATCAACGGATAATGCAGTCGAAGCCCATCGTAGCTGATTGGTCATGATTTAAGGAAATATAATGCGTTTTCCTGTGACAAATGTGAACTGATACTTTTGTAAGCAAAAAAAAAACGTATAATTTTGAGTTGCTCGGTCCGGAAATCTAGTGTAGATAGTTGTCATATGCATTTCGCATAAATTATTTGATAATCATTATTTATCAATTATCAGTTCATCGTATTTTAAAGTATATCATTTATTGCAGTTTTGAAATACTTAAATAATTTATTAAGTACCGAAATAATTTTAATAAAAATTTTAAATTACCTTTATTAAAAAAATTTAGTAATTACTTATTTAATTATTGTATAATTATTTTGTGATTATTTATTATATATATATATATATATATATATATATATATATATATATATATATATGTATATATTACACAAACAATAAGATATTAGGTGACGCAATACAATTAAGTAAACTGGAAATTTAAATTAGTTTTAATAAAGAAAATTTGTTCTTTGGTATTGAGTCATTTG
>CM063507.1:105390299-105410299 GCA_032207245.1 Pardosa pseudoannulata | reverse complement strand
AAAATTCCTTTTAATTTAGAATTCTTACTAAAACATTAGGAATCTCTACCTTCTAAAGAAATTTTCACTTTCTAAAAATGTGTCAACAGACCATAAATCTTTAAATACATAATAAAATTATACAAAATATTGTTATTGCATTAAGACCTCTTTCAATTCTTGTAAAATCATAAAATAATTAATACAGTACAATTTTGGAATAGAAACTTTATTATGGTCCACATAACTTCATAATATACTTATTAACATACAACTTAAATTTAAGGAATTTCAGAACTACATTCTCTTAAATAAATTAATTATTAAGAAATACTTTTGATATTTAAATTAAAAGAATCATACAAATATAAAGAAAAATAGTGAGAAATTATAACTAATTACTCATTAAAATTAGCGAAATATTCAATCATCTTAATGATATTATTTCTGTAAATAATGCAACTGTGTGTGAAAAAAAAAGATTTACTTTTTTAGTAGAATTTTTTTAAATTTTACGGAATTAGAATATAACATACAATTTTTGAATTTGCAATTTTATGAAATGGGATTATATCTTAAATTTATGAACTTAGAAACAGGTCTGAAATTACTCATAAAATTTTGTGTATAAAGTATTAAGTATTCTTCAAAGTGTAGTCTAAATAACATACTTTCATCATGCACGGAGAGCCCACACGATGCATGACACCCTTAACACAGTGGGAAAAAAAGAATAAAGTCATTCCCAACTGTCGTTACCATAGTTACAGTTGGTCATCGGGAAAAATCAGTGACCTTGAAGTGCCTATTGAGTTTACACAGAGTATAGTACGTGCCTCGCGCTCAAGTATCAATCGTCAGAAAACGTACTACTGCGTGTCCTGCATACAATGTGTTAAACATAAATTTTAAGCAACATTTAATTTAAAAAATACATCGGTTTTACTCGCGACTTCCTAGCATACAAGATATATATGCCTTTTATACTACTATTTTGTCTTCAGCGATGGTGTATGGCAATCCTATAATCAAACTCCAAAAGATTGAAATATCTGGTATTATATATATAATTCTGCTATTTGGATCGACGTTTTATGATCTTTCGAGTCTCGAAAATAAACTTGCTATTTCGTCTAGTATATCGACCGAATTAGTCAGGAATATCTATATCTGGTATAACACTTTACATCGCTGTGTTTCCGTAAGATACAAAATAAATCGCTTATCCCAGAGATTAATTTTTTGAAATTTGCATTAAATGATGTTTAAAAGTGAAGTTGATAATAAGAGGCTGTAATATTTCAAGTTGTTTTAAATTTCATTTCTTTTACTCTGTATAAATGTACATTTATATAATATATATATAAATATATTATATATATATTAATATATATATGTATTATATATATATATATATATATATATATATATATATATATATATATATAATATATATATATATATATATATATATATATATATATATATATATATATATATATATATATATATATATATTATATGTCGGGGTCCCAGTAAAGGACACTAGAATCCTGACATCAGCTTCATATCTTTACTGAAATTCACTCACACTCTATTCAAACAATGGCGTCTCATCTTGGCGCCCAACTGATAACAAAGGCAGTTTATACTGCTTCGAGGAGCCACAGGTCCGTCTATAGTAATTGCTTATTGCTCTCTCTGCCTATATCACTGCGCGTGAGCCGTATTTATGTGACTAATAACGCGAGGCGCGTTACTCCCATTAAAAGAAATCCCTAATTAAAATCTCTTAAAATACTCTATATTTTAAATCCTGACATATATATATATATATATATATATATATATATATATATATATATATATATATATATATATATAATATATATATATATATATATATAATATCATTATATCATTTTCGCAAGATAAATAAAAAGTAATTTTAAATCTCAATTGATTTTTTTAATCAAACTTCTTATTCTGTGGTACTTCTGTAAAAACTAGTATTTATTTGTCTAAATTTTTCCAGAATCTATGTAGTAGACTAGAACATTGGACTTCGTTTTAGTGTATTCATCCTTATTTTTGTACCCACAAAAACCATGTTGTTACACTGACCCGTAATAGTACGTGACCCACGATCAAGTATGAATCGTCAGAAAACGTACTAGTATGTGTCCGCATACAGTGTGTTAAACACAAATTTAAAGCAGCCTGTAATTAAAAATGCACCCGTTTAACTCACGAATGCCTAGTGTATTTTTAGGAACAATTAAAAATAGTGTATAAGATCTGTATATCTTTTACGCTATTAGTTTCTTTTCAGCTATGATATATGGCAATCCTGTAATATAAAAATCCAAAATATTCGAATATCTGCTATTATACATACACACACACACACACACACACACACACACACACACATATATATATATATATATATATATATATATATACATATATATATATATATATATCATATATATATATATATATATATATATATATATATATATATATATATATATATAATTTTGCTATTTTGGATCGACGTTTTATGATCTTTCGAGCCTCGAAAATAAACTTGCTATTTCGTCTAGTATATCGACCAAAATAGTGACAATTTTTACAGTCGTCACAAACGTCATTAAATTAATACCACATGGAGTGTACGGGGATCTGAACCTGGGACTTCTTGTATGAAGCCCATTGCGCCGTCACTGGGCTATAGATGTTAACAATAAATTTAAGAGAATCATAATAATTTGAATAAGCTCGCAATTCTGTATATTTTAATAAAAGAAACATTTTTTATATCGGATCAAATTGTGAATCTAAACCATTCTCGAATCAACTTAATTCCATACACAAAATTTCATCAAAAACAGTCCAACCGTTTAGGAGGACGTTTCATAGTTTTAATAGATATTAATAGATAATTTTCTTTTACATTTGTCTTAAATAATAGATTAGGTACATGTGATAATTTTATATTTAATCATCGATTATTTTTTGTTGCAAAAGAATTCTCAGCCAAAAACAAATAACTTTTTTTATCTGCCTCAGAGGGTACTTTACAATTCTGGAAAATTAAAAATTTTACTGATTCCGCCATATGACGGGATAATGCTAGACTTTATATGGAGGAACTGCGAAAAAAAATTCTGAAATCTGATTTAAAACTAATGGAAACAAAAAAAATTATCTTTAATCCCCGAAACATTTTTTCAGATTAAGACTATATTTAGATATTGTTGAATGAAATTATCTTTAATCCCCGAAACATTTTCAGATTAAGACTATTAGATATTGTTGAATGAAATTATCTTTAATCCCCGAAACATGTTTTCAGATTAAGACTATTTAGATATTGTTTATGAAATTATCTTTAATCCCGAAACATGTTTTCAGATTAAGACTATTTAGATATTGTTGAATGAAATTATCTTTAATCCCCGAAACATGTTTTTCAGATTAAAACTATTTAGATATTGTTGTATGAAATTATCTTTAATCCCCGAAACATGTTTCAGATTAAGACTATTTAGATATTGTTGTATGAAATTATCTTTAATCCCCGAAACATGTTTTCAGATTAAGACTATTTAGATATTGTTGTATGAAATTATCTTTAATCCCCTAAACATGTTTTCAGATTAACACTATTTAGATATTGTGTATGAAATTATCTTTAATCCACGAAACATGTTTTCAGATTAAGACTATTTAGAAATTGATATGAAATTATCTTTAATCCCCTAAACATGTTTTTCAGATTAACACATTTAGATATTGTTGTATGAAACTAACTAATCCCCGAAACATGTTTTCAGATTAAGACTATTTAGAAATTGTTGTATGAAATTATCTTTAATCAAACATGTTATCAGATTGACTATTTAGATATTGTTGTACGAAATTATTTAAAAACATGTTTTTTCAGATTAGACTATTTAGATATTTTGTATGAATTATCTTAATCTAAACATGTTTCAGATTAAGACTATTTAGATATTGTTGTATGAAATTGCTGTATGAAAATTGCTTGCTAAGAAAAATTAAAATAAATAGTTCTTGATACTAATTTACTTAAATGTTTGAAATAGAAAAAAGATGACTATTCTAAGAAAAACGAAAAACTCAAGATGAAGCAGATAAAACAAGAAGTTTTGTAAAATTTATGTTTATCACAAACTAGCATATAGCGTCAATAACATTCAGTAAAATTTAATTTCAAGAATTTAAAGTACCCCATATAAAAAATATTTTGTTTTTTGGCTAAGAATTATGTGGAAACGCCATAAATGTTTATAAATCTCCCGATATTTAAAGGCAGTTTAGAATCGCGTTGGATTCGTTTAGAAGATAATTCAAAGTTTTCTTAGCTACGTCGAAATTATCATTAAGTTTATGTTTCTTCATAATTAAGAAGTAAAAATGAAACTGTCATTTCCACTACACCCTGGAGGTATGACAGAATTTGTTGTTTAATACCGTGATAAAATTAGCTTTGCAACAAAAAATAATCGAGATTAAATTTAAAATTATCACATATGTACCTAACTATTATTTAAGTCAAATATAAAAGAAAACTATTTAAGTAATATCTCAGTTCTGTGATAAAACGTATGAAATAACGCAGACGATATTTAAATAATTTAAAATAAAAGTGATTCAATGAGATGTTTAAAAATGACGTCATAATGCTAGAAAAAATGCTATTTTATACCTATTTATTATGGAATAATTTAATAAATTGACGCCTGCTCTTAACTGAGGAAAACAGAGCTTGAAATAATGGAATTAAATGCTAGAAAACGTGTGGATTTCGAACGTTTTCTAACCCTAACTCATCAAGAATTCATTCCAGGTACAACCGCGTCATAAATTCGAGGAGAGACTGACAGATAACTTTGGCTATTATTATATAGGGGACTCTCTTATACAAAAAAGTAAAAAAAGTAGAAGTAAAAGTAAAAAAATTGGGAAAAAATGTGAAAATTAACTCTAATTACTATCTTAAATATGTTTTGGCACCTTTTTTTTTAAATTATGTTCCTTTTTCCAAGCAATCTTCAGTGTGTCAAGTTAAGCCAGAATAAGGCTACAATATTAAGTCTAAACCGATTGCTATTCTTTGAAATAATGAAAAATTGAACTTAAATTTGAGGTATTCTTTTAAAATATGAATATAAATTCTCAGACTTAATTCCTATAGATTATTGGTCTAAACTTTTAAAACAAGTTCTTTACAAGCAGTATCCAGTGGACTCAACTTTAAATGCTTAAAGAAATACTCTTATTTTGGGAATGAAAATGGAATATGACAGTTTAAGGGATACGAAAATGAACCTTTTATATCTTTAAGATCGTTACAAATATGTGAAATACCCCTGTATATAATAAATTTCATAAACTAATATTTTCGAAAACAAAAAAAATACCCTTTTAACTGAATTAAAGATTTAAAAATAATGAAAAAATAGATAAATATACTGATTAAATATAGACTGAATTTAAACGGAATTAAATGCGTTATTTGCAGATTCTTTCCATTCAGGGTTCTTTTATTGTAATGTTCTGTTCCATCCATAGGAATAAAAGATCTAATAATTTAATTTGTTTAAAATTATAAGTATATCTCATTATATGATTATTTTATATAGAATAAACTAACGGAATGAATTTATTCAATATTCTTTTAAAACTAAAATTCAATTAAAAGAATATTTTTTGTTTTTATGATTATGCCTATATATATATATATATATATATATATATATATATATATATATATATATATATATATATATATATATATATATATATATATATATAAATTTATCTATATATATATATATATATATATATATGTCACACATATAACAGGTCAAAGAGCCAATGATGTCTTGATAATGTATTTAATCATGTATATTGCACTGTTTAACAATTAACCATCAAATATGGTGTGGTGCCTTCAAATTTGTTGTAGTGTGGCTAGTGTCCACACTACAACAAAGAAGCAACATTTAGCGAGGATTCATGCAGAAAACCTTTCTCAAGACGATCTCTCTATATTCTTACGCATTAAGTGCTTTTATAATGATTTATTAATTTGATTCATGCACCTGCATTTCTGCTTACAAACCCCTAAATTATGAATTTTACATTTCCAAATCTGACACACACACACACACACACACACACACACACACACACACACACACACACACACACATATATATATATATATATATATATATATATATATATATATATGTCAGGATTTAAAATATAGAGTAATTTAAGAGATTTAATTAGGGATTCTTTTAATGAGAGTAACGCGCCGCGCGTTACTAGTCACATAAATACGGCTCACGCGCAGTGATATGGGCAGAGAGCGATACGCAATTACTATAGGCAGAACTGTGGCTCCTCGAAGTAGTAAAGACTGCCTTTGTTTTGCAGTTGGGCGCCAAAATGAGACGCCATGTTGATTAGCGTGTGAAATGGAGTAATAAAAAGAAGAAAAGAATGCCTTGAGTGTGAACTGATTTTATATATTTACCAGTGTGTTTACTCGGATCACGACATATATGTATGTACATATATATATATATATATATATATGTATGTATATATATATATATGTGTGTGTGTATATATATAAACAATTATAAGATTTCTATTTTTCAAAGTGCCCAGTTTAATAGCACCTTAGTTAAAATATCCTATTATATCTTTATTTTCAAGATTAACATTTCTTAAAACATCAAGCTTTATTTTGTTCTATTCCTCCTTCACAATCTTCCAGAACCCATCCAATTTTTTTGAGATGCCACTTATAAAGAGTTTGTTTTGAAAGTTTAAATGCACAGTAATCCATAAGAGAACGTCAAGGGATTTAGGTGGAATGCTTTTAAAGAAAAAAGCTTCAATTCCGGTTCAATTGTTTATATTTTTTTCAAAACAATAGAGCAACGAATTTAGAGGTATAGCTTATCTTAAGATGTGTGTCCAGCTAGGCGAATTTTGCTTGAAAACTCGACATTTCTACCGGAAAGAGTTGTGAAATATAATTAAGAATAAGAATGAAAGTAATGTGTTTAATGTACACTATTTTATAAATAAAATTATTTCTACAACAATATAATTCAGTATTACTGATAACTATTACAGCGGCTTTTAAAACAAACATTTTTCGAAATTTGTAAGCATGTGAAATGTTACAAATGTATTTCTAATTGCCATACACGTTCGAAATTTATCGATAATTTATACTGTAGAGTATTAAATATGTGTGAATTAAAACTGATATATTTTTGAACAACTATTTCAAAATATATTCTTTTTTTTTTGCGCAGAAAAATGGATGTTATAATTACTATTTTTTTGCTATGTTTGCTGCGAATGCTTATTATAACAATTTTGGTTTAATATGTTTTATTGATGTAATGTTTACTATATGTTTATTTTGTGCACGTTTTTGATGTAATATTATTTAAGACGTAATAGTACGTTTATTTTTTCCTTAAAATTTACTTTCAGTCTTTTAATAACCATCATTAAAATAAGGAGAGATAGAAAAACAAAGAGCATTTAATAGCATAGGTAATCAGATAAGGTACGGTCAACATGAAGTTGTTTTTATAAATTATTAACTTATATTTTTGAAAACTTGTATCATATAAATTGAAGTATAAGTAAGTTAATATACATAATTTTTTTTTTTCTTAAAAGCAATATCATTTTTGTATAATTTTTTTTTCATATAACTTTCGTAAATTTTTAAAATGCTCCTTGCAATTTCATTTTTTATTACCCGCAAAATGTTTTCCAAACTTTTCAATTTATATTAAAATAAATTTTACCTGATTTAAATTTCATTTTAGTATTAATAAAACTCAGTTTAAGTTGGAAACCCTAATTTTATATGAAAATTCTATGTACAGACTTAAATTTTTTCTTAAAAATTAACTATATAATCTACATATTAAAAAAAATACTCAAATATGTTCGAAAGATAAAATTAGAGTAATAACAATGCAAAGTAAAACAAAAAATTGAAAATTAATTCACAAGAAACGTTTTATAAAAATTCTACATATTTGAAAGAGTTTGTTTAATTTTAAAAATATATTAAATACTAAAAATATTAAAAAATATTTAAATAATTTTTTTATTTTAATAAACAGTATTAAATAAATTTTTAATAAATTTTAATATAAATTTTTCAATTCGACTTTTAAATTTTTAACTATAATTATTTAGTATAATTATAACATTTTATTACAATTACTTTTAATGGTTATATTTTTATTGTATATGTATACAAAGTTTCACAAATTTAGATTCATAATATTCACAAATGGATTTTAAGTTCAACTATACCCTTTAAGCCTATAAGGTAACCTGTGAATAAAAATGACCCTATTATACCTCAAAGAATGATCAGAGAACATTTTCAATATTCCTTCACTTTTTAAAAAAATTAATTCATAGCTTAAAAAATTATTAAGATTTTACATTAATATTGTAAATACTTTAACATAAATATATTGCTAATAACATATTTAAATTTTACAAGCAGATTGGTCAAAAATATTAATTAATTTTAAAAGTCTACTGTCACTTTAACATCACGAGAAAAATAAATGCAAACTCAATTTACAACCATTTATGACCCAGCAGTAGTTCTGGTATGAGAATTTTTTCACACATAAATTAATTATTTGATCTATTTACAAAACAATATATACATATGTTTGAAAGATACTCTAAAGTAAAAATAATGTAAAAACATAAGGAAAAAATTGAAAATTACTTCACACGAAACGTTTTTTAAAAAGTTTTAATTTTTTGAAATGCTTTGTTGATTTTTGAAAAACTATCCGATATTTTAAAAGTTTTAACTATATTATTTTACTATATAAATGTTTCAGTTGAAATTATTTTTGATTGTTTAGCTATTTTTTTATTTTATATGTATACGAAATTTCATAAATTTTTGTTAATAATTTTCATAAATACATTGCAACGTTTACTGTCTCCTAACCCCATAAAGTACCCTAATAACCAAAAAATAACTCTATTATGCCTCAAAGAGATGAGTTAGAAAACTTTCGGTATTTATTGCTTCTTTAAAATATATAAATTATTAATAACTTTTGAAAATATATGGTTTTACCTTCAAAATAACTACATAATTAATAAATATCATTATAATTTTACCTTGAAATTGAAAATACTTTTAGATTTATTTATTGCAATTAATATATCAAATTTTCAAATAAATTGGTCAATGACAAGATTAATTATTTTTAAAAATTATTTGTCCACTTAATATCAGGATCAAAAATAAATACAAAACTAAATTTACGACCATTTATATCCCATATGTGCCTTTTGGATGATTTTTTCTACACGCATTAACTATTCAATTTATATACAAAATTATAACTAGATATGTTCAAAAAACACTCTGAAGTAATAATAATGTAGAAGTAAAAGAAAAAATATTAAAATTTTGTTTTTAAAAGTCTCACGTGTCTGCAATACTTTGTTGATTTTGGTAAAAAAAATATCTGATATATAAAATATTTTTAAATGTGATTTTAAAATTTTAACTGTAATTTTTTTATATAATATTTTAATTAAAAGTATTGTTAATTGTTTAGTTATTTTATGTGTATATAAAATATGAAGATCTTAGTTGATTTTCATAAATCCATTGTCATATAATTAATAACTATTAGGATTTTACCTTGACATTGAAAAGAGTTTTACCTTAATATATTGCTATTAACATATCAATTTTTCAAGCAGATTGGTCAAACACGAGATTAATTAGTTTTCAAATTTTCAAATTCACTTTACGACCATTTATATCCGATCAGTAGGTCTCTTGCATAATTTTTTCTACATAAATTAACTATTTAATTTTATATGCAAAATAATGTTTCGATACAAACTCTGAAGTAATAATAATGTAGAAGTAAAAGAAAAAATTAAGTTTTTAAAATTTCCAATTGTCTGCAATACTTTGTTGATTTTGGTAAAAAACAGCTGAAATTTAAAATATTTTTAAATGTGATTTTCATTTTTTAACTGTAATTTATTTATATAATATTTTAATTAAAAGTATTGTCAATTGTTTAGTTATTTTTATATATATATATATATATACATAAAATATCAAAATTTTAGTTGATTTTTCATAAATTAACTGTCCCAAAGGCAGTGTCCTTTTTTAAGCTTATAAAGTACGATATAAATATAAAATAACCCTATTATACATCAAAGAAATGAACAGAGAAATATTTCGGTATTACTTTTTATGAAAAAATAAACTAATAACTATATAATTAATAAAATATTATGATTTACACCTTGAAATTAAAATACTTTTATCTTAATTTATAACTATTAACATAATTTCAAATAAACAATAATACAATTTTCCAAATAAATTGGTCAAAAACCAAATTATTATTTTTAATAGTCATTTGTCCCTTTAAATATCAGGATCAAAATAAATGCAAACTCAATTTACGACAATTTATGTGCCATCTGTACCTCTTGCATGATTTTTTCTACACAAAAGTATTTAATTTATATACAAAATAATAACTAGATATGTTCAAAAAATACTCTGAAGTAATAATGATGTAGAAGTAAAAGAAAAAAATTGAAATTTAATTTTTAAACAATTCATTTGTCTGCAATACTTTGTTGATTATGGTAAAAATATCTCATATTTAAAATATTTTTAAATGTTTTTTTATCTTTTGACTGTAATTTTTTTATTATATAATATTTTAATTAAAATTATTGTTAATTGCTTAGTTATATACCTATAAATTATATTATATATTATATATATAACTAATTAATATATTATATAATATTTATATATTAATATATAAGTTTGAATTAATATTGATTTTATATTAAATTATTTTTAAATATTAAATTTAATATTTTATACATATCTTTTTTATATTATATATATATATAATATCAAAATTTTAGTTGATTTTCATAAATCCACTGTCAGAAAGTCTGTGTCCTATTAAGCCTATAAAGTACCCTATAAATAAAAATAACCCTATTATACATCAAAGAAATGAGCAGAGAAATTTTTCGGTATTACTTGTTATGAAAAAATATATAAATAATAACTATATAATTAATAAATATTAGGATTTTACCTTGAAAATGAAAATACTTTTACCTTAATTTATTAGTATTAACATATCAAATTTCCAAGTAAACTGGTCAAAAACAAGATTAGTTATTTCTAAAAGTCCATTTAATATAAGGATCAAAATAAATGCAAACTCAATTTACGACAATTTATATGCCCTCAGTACCTCTTGAATGATTTTTCTACACAAATTATTTATTTATATACAAAATAATACCTAGATATTTTTGAAATATACTCTGAAGTAATAATAATATAGAAATAAAAGAAAAAAAAAGTTGAAATTTAATTTTTAAAATATTCAATTGTCTGCAATATTTTCTGGATTTTGTTAAAGATAACTAATATTTAAAATATTTTTAAATGTGATTTTTATTTTTTAACTGTAATTTTTTATTATATAATATTTTAATTAAAAGTATTGTTAATTGTTTAGTTACATATATATATATATATATATATATATATATATATATAATATATTATATTATATATATATAACTTATTTAATATATATATTATATATATATATTATATATTAAATTATTTTTAAATATTAAATTTAATATTATATATATATATATATAAAATATCAAAATTTTAGCTGATTTTCATAAATCCAGTGTCACAAAGGTAGTGTTTGTCCTCTTAAGCCTATAAAGTACCCTATAAATAAAAATAACCCTATTATTCATGAAAGAAATAAGCAGAGAAATTTTTCGGTATTACTTCTTATGAAAAAATATATAAATAATAGCTATATAATTAATAAATATTAGGATTTTACCTTGAAAATGAAAATATTTTACCGTAATTTATTACTATTAACATATCAAATTTCCAAGTAAATTGGTCAATACAAGATTAATATTTTTGTAAGTTATTTGTTCATTTAATATCAGGATAATAATAAATGCTAATTCAATTTACGACAATTTATGTGCCATCAGTACCTCTTGCATGATTTTTCTACACAAATTAACTATTTAATTTATATGATAAATAATACCTAGATATGTTTGAAAAATATTCTGAAGTAATAATAATGTAGAAGTAAAAGAAAAAAATTGAAATTTAATTTTTTAAATATTCAATTGTCTGCAATACCTTGTTGATTTTGGTAAAAATATCTAATATTCAAAATATTTTTAAATGTGATTTTTATCTTTTAAGTGTAAATTTTTTTATATAATATTTTAATTAAAATTATTTTTAATTTTTCAGTTATTCTTTTATGGTATTCGTATACAAAATTTTAAAAATTTATTTAATAATTTTCGTAAATGCACTGTAAGTTCCACTGTCCCCTGAACCCTATAAAGTACTCTATAAATAAAAATAACCCTACTATAGTTCAAAGAGATGAGGTAGAAAATTTTCGGTATTGCTTCTTTTAAAAATGTATAACTAACAACTTTTAAAAATATAATGACTTTACCTTGAAAATGAATAACATATCAAATTTCTAAGTAAACTGATGAAAAAGAAGATTAATTATTTTAAAAAGTTATTTTCCCATTTAATATCAAGAGCAAAATAAATGCAAACTCACTTTACGACCATTTATGTCCCACCAGTAGCTCTTACACGATTTTTTCTACACAAATAAACTATTTAATTTATGTAAAAAACAATACTTAGATATGTTCAAAAAATACTTTGAAGTAATAGTGAAAAAAATTGATATTCAATTTAAAAAATTTTCAGTTGTCTGCAATATTTTGTTGATTTGGTAAAAATATATGATATTTAAAATATTTTTAAATGTGATTTTTGTCTTTTAACTGTAGTTTTTATTATATAATATTTTAATTATAGTTATTGCTAACTGGTTCGTGATTTTTAAAAATTTTATGCGTGTATAAAATTTTGAAAATTTAAGTTGATTTTCATAAATGCATCATCATAAAGTCAGTTTCCCCGTAAACCTATAAGTGTCATATAAATAAAAATGACATTATTATACATCAAAGTGATGAGCAGAGAAATTTACAGTATTGCTTCTTATGAAAAAATATATAAGTAAAAAAAAATGTAATGATTTTATCTTGTAATTGAAAACACTTTTACCTTAATATATTGCTATTAACATATCAAATATTCAAGCAGATTGGTTAAACGTGATATTAATTAGTTTAAAAAGCTTTTTTACACAAATAAATTTATATAAAAATTTATTTTTTATATTATTTATTCAATTTACATAAAACATAAATAATACTTAGATATTTTCGAACAATACTTTGAAGTAATAATGATGTAGAAGTAAAAGAAAAAATTGATATTTAATTTTTAAAATTTTCAGTTGTCTGCAATGCTATGATAATTTTGATAAAAAATATCTGATATTTAAAAAAAAAATTAAATATGATTTTATCTTTTAACTGTAATTTTTATTATATAATATTTTAATTAAAACTATTGTTAATTCTTTAGTTATTTTTATTTTATATGAAAATAAATTATCAAAATTTTAGTTAATTTTCATAAATCCATTATCATAAAGGAAGTGTCCCATCAACTCTATAAAGTACCTTATAAATAAAAATAATCCTATTATACATGAAAGAAATGAGCAGAGAAATTTTCGGTAATATTTCTTATGAAAAAATATATAAATAATAACTATATAATTAATAAATATTAGGATTTTACCTTGACATTGAAGATTCTTTTACCTTAATTTATTACTATTAACATATCAAATTTCCAAGTAAACTGGTCAAAAACAAGATTAGTTATTTTTAAAAGTCATTTGTCCATTTAATATCGGGATCAAAATAAATACAAACTCAATTTAAGACAATTTATGTCCCATCAATAGCTCTTGCATGATTTTTTTTAAACAAATTGTCATAAATGCATTCAATTTATACACAAAATAATAACTAGATATGTTAAAAAAATACTCTGAAATAATAATAATGAACAAGTAAAAGAAAAAAAATTTAAATTTAGCTTTTAAAATTTTCAATTGTCTAGAATACTTTGTTGATTTTGGTAAACAAATATCTGATATTTAAAATATTTTTAAATGTGATTTTCATATTTTAACTGTAATTTTTTATATAATATTTTAATTAAAAGTATTGTTAATTGTTTAGTTATATATATATATATATATATATATATATATATATATATATATATATATATATATATATATATATATATATATATATATATATATATATATATATATATATATATATATATATATATATATATATATATATATATATATTAAATTAGAATTAATATATTAATTTTATATTAAACTATTTTTAGATACTAATTAATACACATAATATAAAAAATATATATATAAAATATATATATAAAATTTAATATTTTATATATATATTTTATATATATATATTTTATATTATGTATATATATAAAATATAAAAAATTTAGTTGATTTTCATAATTCCACTGTCACTAAGGCAGTGTCCTCTTAAGCCTTTAAAGTACCCAATTGAATAGAAATAACCCTATTATATATCAAAGAAATGAGCACAGAAATTTTCGGCATTACTTCTTATGAAACAATATATAAATAATAATGATATAATTAATAAATATTAGGATTTTACCTTGAAAATGAAAATACTTTTACCTTAATTTATTACTATTAACATATCAAATTTCCAAGACTCTGGTCAAAAGCAAGATTAGTTATTTTTAAAACTCCATTTAATATCGGGATCAAAATAAATGCAAACTCACTTTACGACCATTTACGTCCCATCAATAATTCTTGCATGAGGATTTTCCCCACACACGTTATTTCCGTGCTAATCCAAACGTATTCCATCCGCGAATGTGTTGGAACCAGTAGCATCCGTGCTTGCCCGTCTCCATCGCTGCTAAAACTGTCTCTTCTGCCGCACACGCGGTTCTTCTCTCTCAGGTAAGATCTGGCTTGCCAAGATCTGCTAGGTGCCGCTGCCTGCCATACTAAAATTAGCCCCACCCCCCGTCGTAAGGATTATTGGACGGGTTCCCGGACATTGCGCGCCGACACCCCCCACGAAGTTCGACGACTCGACAAGCGGAATCTGTTGATACCCGGAGAGTATAAATATCAAAGAGGAGGTTTCTATCCAGCTAGGTGTTTTTCCTTGCCCGTTTTTTTTCTTCACTCCGTGGAGAAAGTTTCCGATTATGTCATTATAGGTATGTTGTTAATTACAGTTGGCGTAGCTCACCGTGAATGTATTCACTAAGCAGGGATGTCAGAGAATTTTTACACGAGATAAACAACCATTATAAAAGTTAAAATATCGCTAGTCAGTTCTTTGCTTTATATTTATCCAGAAAATACACTGCATCTTTAATAAAATTTTCTTTTTTGAAAGACAATTTGCTTAATTCCTCCGGAATATGCTTACTAGGCAGAATTTTAAATATAGTTCTAAATGAGATAAACAACAATTATGAAAAGTTAAAATCTCGCTAGTCAGTTTTTTGCTTTATATTTCTCTAGAAAACACTCTGATTCTTTAATAAAGTTTTGTTTTCAAAAGTACAATTGGCTTAATTCCTCCGGAATATGATTACTAGTAAGAACTTTGACTATAGTTTTACAAGAGATAAACAACCATTATAAAAAATAAACAACCATTATAAAGTTAAAATCTCGCTAGTCCATTCTTTGCTTTATATTTGTCGAGGAAACACTCTGCATCTTTAATAAAGTTTTCTTTTTTGAAATACAATTTGCTTAATTCCTCCGGAATATGCTTACTAGGCAGAATTTTAAATATAGTTCTAAATGAGATAAACAATCGTTAGAAAAATTTAAAATCTCGCTAGTCATTTCTTTGCTTTATATTTGTCTAGAAAACACTCTGATTCTTTAATAAAGTTTTCCTTTCAAAAGTACAATTGGCTTAATTCCTCCGGAATATGATTACTAGTAAGAACTTTGACTATAGTTTTACAAGAGATAAACAACCATTATAAAAAATAAACAACCATTATAAAGTTAAAATCTCGCTACTCCATTCTTTGCTTTATATTTGTCGAGGAAACACTCTGATTTTTTAATAAAGTTTTCTTTTTTGAAATACAATTTTCTTAATTCCTCCGGAATATGCTTACTAAGCAGAATTTTAAATATAGTTCTAAATGAGATAAACAATCGTTAGAAAAAGTTAAAATTTCGCTAGTCAGTTCTTTGCTTTATATTTGTCAAAGAAACACTCTACTTCCTTAAAAAAGTTTTCTTTTCTGAAATTCTTTAATTTCTCGTGAATATGCTTATTAGGTAGATATTTAAATATAGTTTAACATGAGATAAACAATCATTATATAAAGTTAAAATCTCGCTAGTCAATTCTTTGCTTTATATTTGTCGAGAAAACACTCTTATTCTTTAATAAAGTTTTGTTTTCTAAAGTACAATTGGCTTAATTTCTTGTGAATATAATTACTAGGCAGAATTTTAAATATAGTTCTACTTGAGATAAACAAGCACTATGAAAAGTTAAAATCTCGCTAGTCACTTCTTTGCTTTATATTTTTCCAGGAAATACTCTGCATCTTTAATAAAGTTTTTTTTTTAAATACAATTTGCTTAATTCCTCTTGAATATGATTAGTAAGAACTTTAACTATAGTTTTACATGCGATAAACAACCATTAAAAAAAGTTAAAATGTCACTAGTGATTTTTTTTGCTTTACAATTGTCAAAGAAACATTCTACTTCATTGAAAAAGATTTCTTTTCTAAAATACAATTTTTTCAATTCCTCGGGGATATGCTTACAAGGCAGAATTTTAAATAAAGTTCTAAATGAGATAAACAACAATTATAAAAAGTTAAAATCTCGCTAGTCAGTTCTTTGCTTTATATTTGTCGAGAAAACACTCTTATTCTTTAATAAAGTTTTGTTTTCTAAAGTACAATTGGCTTATTTCCTCCGGAATATGATTACTAGGAAGAACTTTGACTATAGTTTTACAAGAGATAAACAACCATTATAAAAAATAAACAACCATTATAAAGTTAAAATCTCGCTAGTCCATTCTTTGCTTTATATTTGTCGAGGAAACACTCTGATTCTTTAATAAAGTTTTCTTTTTTGAAATACAATTTGCTTAATTCCTCCGGAATATGCTTACTAGATAGAATTTTAAATATAGTTCTAAATGAGATAAACAATCAGTAGAAAAAGTTAAAATCTCGCTAATCAGTTCTTTGCTTTATGTTAAAGAAACACTCTACTTAATTGAAAAAGTTTTCTTTTCTGAAATTCTTTAATTTCTCGTAAATATGTTTATTAGGTAGAAATTTAAATATAGATTTACATGAGATAAACAATCATTATTAAAAGTTAAAATCCAGCTAGTCAATTCTTTGCTGTATATTTGAGGAGGAAACACTCTGATTCTTTAATAAAGTTTTGTTTTCTAAAGTACAATTTGCGTAATTCCTCGTTAATATACTTACTGAGCAGAATTTTTAATATAGTTGTACATAAGATAAACAATCATTATATAAAGTTAAAACCTCGGTAGTCAATTCTTTGCTTTATATTTGTCAAGGAAACACTCTGCTTCTTTAATAACGTTTTCTTTTCTAGAGTACAATTTGCTTAATTCCTCTGGTATATGCTTACTTTAAATATAGTTCTACATGAGATAAACTATCTATCTAAACAGTTCTCTTTGCTTTATATTTGTCAAAAAAACATTATACTTCCTTGAAAAAGTTTTCTTTTCTGAAATACAATTTGTTCAATTCTTCGAGAGTATACTTACTAGGTAGAAATTTAAATAGAGTTTTACATAAGATAAACAAGCATTATAACAAGTTAAAATTTTATTGATCGGTTCTTTGCTTTATATTTGTCCAGGAAACACTCTGCATCTTTAATAAATTTTTCTTTTCTGAAGTACAATTTGCTTAATTCCTCAAGAATATGATTAATAGCCAGAATTTTAAATGGAGTTTTACATGAGATAAACAACCATTATAAAAAGTTAAAATCTCGCTAGTCAATTCTTTGCTTTATGTTTGTCAAGAAAACACTCTGCATCTTAAATAAAGTTTTCTTTTCTGAAGTACAATTTGCTTAATTTCTCCGGAATATGATGATTACTAGCCAGGATTTTAAATGTAGTTTTACTTGAGATAAACAACCATTATAAAAAGTTAAAATCTCGCTAGTCAATTCTTTGCTTTATGTTTGTCAAGAAAACACTCTGCATCTTAAATAAAGTTTTCTTTTCTGAAGTACAATTTGCTTAATTTCTCCGGAATATGATGATTACTAGCCAGGATTTTAAATGTAGTTTTACTTGAGATAAACGAAGATTATAAAAAGTTAAAATGACATTGGTCATTTTTTTTTGCTTTATATTTGTCAAAGAAACATTCTACTTTCTTGAAAAAGATTTCTTTTCTAAAATTCAATTTGTTCAATTCCTCGTGGATATGCTTACTAGGTAGAAATTTAAATATAGTTTTATATGAAATAAACAATCATTATAAAGAATTACAATCTCGCTAGTCAATTTTTTTGCTTTATATTTGTCGAGGAAACACTCTGATTCTGTAATAAAGTTTTCTTTTTTGAAATACAATTTGCTTAATTCCTCCGGAATATGCTTACTAGGCAGAATTTTAAATATAGTTCTAAATGAGATAAACAACCATTATAAGTAGTTAAAAATCTATCTAGTCAGTTCTTTGCTTTATATTTGTCAAAGAAACACTCTAATTCCTATAAAAATTTCTTTTCTAAAATACAATTTGTTTAATTCATCATCGATATGCTTACTAGGTAGAAATTTAAGTATAGTTTTACATGAAATAAATAAATATTATAAAAAAGTTAAATTCTCGCTAGTCATTTCTTTGATGAATATTTGTCGAGGTAGAAACTGCCTCCTTGAAAAAGTTTTCTTTTCCTAAAATACAATTTGTTAAGTTCCTGGTGAGTATGCCTAGCACGCAGAAATTTAAATATAGTTTTTCATGAGATAGGCAACCCTTATAAAATGTAAAATATTGCTTGTCCTTTACTTTATATTTTATCGATTAAGCACTTTACTTTCTTGATGATATTTCTTTAATTAGTTGTCTCGATTCGTTTGGTTTGGAGTGCTACGGTTTTTTTTATGAATATGAAGGCTAATGAGACCGGAACCTACTGCTTAAAGCCGATTTTGGACGGCTATGAACATCCATGTTACAGTGGAATTCGAACCCACGAATTCCTAGATGTTTCGAATGAAAGTTCTAACTTAATCCTAGGAAGCTAACCTGGTTGGTTTGGAGCGATATGGTGTACTATTTTGCTACTCGAGATTGAATGAGACCTGAACCTACTGTTTAAAGTGGATTCCGAATGGCTTCAAACATCCATGCCAGCAGCGAGATATGAGCCTGCGAATTAAATTATTAATATAAATATAAAACGTAGAAGGACGAGGATCAATTTGAAGCTATGCAAGCACTATTTTTCTTACACTTTAACAAACTTTAAACTATTTATTTATTAATTTTATTTAATTTTAATTTCGTACTACTATCTCACCAGTAGTTTCAAACCCAAACTACTCTTCCTCGATACGAAGGTAATGAGATCATGTTTCTTTTGTTTTGGAGCATTAGAGTCTAACGGCCGGTCTCACTAAAGTCATTCAACGGCTGACCACGATTAACCCATGGAGCCAACCATTGGTAGGACGGAATTCTCATTTAAACAGAGATTAATCGCAGTTAGTCGTTTAACGGCTAACCGCTATTAACCCATGGCACCAAAAAATGATGGGACGTAATTCTCCGTTTAAAC
>CM063507.1:105370299-105382799 GCA_032207245.1 Pardosa pseudoannulata | reverse complement strand
GTGGGGCAGTTTGAGATACATTTGTTACCGCGAAAGAAATACTTCGAAATAAAGATTTACAGAGCCATGAAAAGCTATCATCGTCTTTGTGCCTCAGGAGGTAGGGGTGCATCCCTCAATAAATATCAGTCAAAGAGGGTTGCAGTTCCTAAACAATCGACCTGACTCTCCTACCGCAAAACTCCATGAGGGAAAGAACTAAAGCAAAAATGTACATTAACCCCTTCCGGTAAAATGACGCGTATAGCTCGTCATTAGTTTTTCATTCCATACCGCACAATGACGAGCTACACTCGTCATGCGACTAAAGTTACTGTTAAATATGATAATTTAGTTTAAAATTTCTAGTGTACTGAATTTGGCAACACTATTATCACTTGTGAAAATCACAAGTCACTATTGCATATTGTTTACTTGGTACAAGTCATTGCCAAATTAATGAGTCAGAATAAAAGAAAACCTACTAAGAAATGCCGTGTGTGTTACAAGAATCAAATTAAAAGTGAGACTATTTGGCGGTGTAAACAATTAAGAATTCCTTTGCACTTTGTTTTGAAAAGTACCACTAGCTTGAAGACTATTATCTTTATACCTTATTAATGTTTTGCTTTGATATTTTCTTAATTTTACTGTTTCTGATATTATTTAACACTATGTAAAAAGTGGATTTTAATTAAGAATATGTAAGAATTGTAAAATGAAACAAGTTTTTTAAATAAAAATTAAATGGTTATTTCATGCAGTTTTTCATTATTAAATCATACCGGAAGGGGTTAAATTCATTTTTGGAGCGTTTTTGGAGGTCGAAAATTGTACGTTAAGACTTCATTGGTTTGACGGAATTGTACGTGTGAACCGCTTAGAGGGATAGAACTAAAGTGTGAACAACTGTAAAATATGAGGAAGAGATTGCGATGAATGTGCAACTCCAACTCAAATATAGAGCTAAAGTACTAAACTAAACGTTTTTAAGTATTCTAAAATTGTGAATTATGAGAGTATACGAGTTTTACTTCGATCCTATTTTTTCCATACCTTCTAAATAAAAGGTACATTGTTTAACTATTTAGTAAAACTTTCACATTTTGTGTAGTATTATTCACTAGCATATAGCAGATCATATGACGGGATTAGTATACTTCTTAATATTCCAGAACTTTTAAGTACCCAATGAGGCAGGTAAAAAATGGTTTGTTTTTTGGCTGAGAATTATTCGGTTCACTCTCAATAATTTATTTATCGTCATACTCCTCTAGTCTCCGATACTGGTTTGTTTTTTTAACTATTATGTTCACGAGTAATGAGAGGGTAATAAAGGTTTCGAACGGCTACAACATCCACTAGATTGAAACGAACTCTCTACTGTGAATGCAGTTTAGAATCACATTGAATTCATTTAGTCAAACCGTGTGGTTATATATAATAAACAAACACACAAAAGAACAAACTTCTTAATTTCCAAATATATATAAATTGAAAGTTAGATATTTATGAGTCCGTGAAATAGACTCCTAAACTTTTATGAAAAGAATTCATTGTTAATACCGGAGGTAAAAGTTTCATTGCAACAAAAAATAATCGATGATTCAATTTAAAATTATCACACATGTACCTAATCTATTATTGAAGCCAAATATAAAAAAAAAAATCATTTACGTAATATCTAAGTTCAGTGATAAAAGATATTAAAATAGTGTAGACGATATTTAAATAGTTTAAAATATGAAATGCTTAAATGAGATGTTTAAAGGAATGACGTCACAATGCTAGAAAAAATTGTTATTTTTACCTATTTATTAAACACTTTGACTGCCATGGTTATCATATGTGATATCCAGTGATATTTCCATTGAAACACTGGCTATCCGATATGATAGCCATGGTGTTTTAACACTTCAGGCCGATTTTATGAGCTAAGTTTTATGAAAAATTAAATATTTGGAACATGCAACAAAAAAGGGAATATATATAAATAGAGAGAGTTTGTTTTAAAATATTGTTTGTTTTGAAATATTGTTTTTATATATAGTTTTATGTTGAAAAAAAATACAAATTACACAAAAAAAAGTTTGGCCCCGTTGTGAACATTTGCAATTTTGGCTTGGCAGTCAAAGTGTTAAGTGATAAATGGATGAATTGAATTGCCTGCTCTTAACCGGAGAAAATAGGGCTTGAAATAATGGCATTAAACTCTCGAAAAGGAGGGAAGGGTTGGATTTCGAACGTTTTAAAGACGACAGTATTTTTTGCTGTGATATGAAGCATATTTATACCAATTTATTTTAGAATCGGATCGATAGTTTAGGAGAAGATAAACTTTATTCGCTTTGAATGGATGCCTCTATCCATTCCAGGTCCAACCGCTTCATAAATTGGAGGACAGATAACTTAGGCTATTATTATATAGGGGATTAATAAACTTACTTGGCATTTCATATATAGATGCCAAAATTTCGTGCTTTTCACCTTTTTAAAAGCCGAACGATTACCGAATGGCACAGTATATAACGATAATATTCAGTTATTTAAATGCAAATTTCGATTTAGTGATCAAAAGTAAAAATTTCAGTAACTATCTTACAGATCGTAAAGACAAAAATGCTATTTTCAAAAGGTAAAATGAAGGTCTGTCAAATAAATAAAAGAAATGTTTAATTTTTCGCCAAAAACCACCATTTAAATCTAATCAGATGCCTTAAATTTGTTAAACATTTTCATTCATTACTTATATTAGCTTTGCAAAATTTGCTGTACAAGAGCTACCTCTTCATCATATATCTACCCATCGGGAAAATCAACTTTATACGAGATTTCTCTGTAAAAGACCATAGGAAACTAAAATAAGACGAAGTTGAATTTTCAACAATAAATGCTACATTTATTCACTCTGATTTGAAATTGAGAATTAAAAAATTATGAGTACATTGTAAATAGAAATGATGAAGTTACATGGCTTATGTAATGATGAATGTCTTAAAATGCTTTGTATAAAAATATTTAGGATTTATAGGATTCTGATAAACTGCTGTGACAGTATCCGAGAATATAAGCTATTTTTCTGTTACATTTTATCAGTAGATATTTAGCTTCAGGTCATAAGATATATCAATTATGATATTTAAAACGTAAGATATTTAAATTTTGTTTAAGGTATCCGTCTACGTTAAAAACGTCATTTTTTGCCAAAAATCATAATTTTTTTATTTCTTTATTGTAAAATTTCAACTTTTAGGCTTCTAAATCTATTTCTGTTTTGTGTCTACAGCATTTTAAAGAAGAGTTACAGTGGTTAAACATCAGTGACAGCTGTCAAAACAAAACGGAAGTAGCGACTTCGGAACCGGAAGTTGTGAATTTAAAGCCTTTTAAAGAGAATTTTTCGACAAAACTTTTTAAATTTTCATGAAGATTAGTTTAAACATTTTTTCTAGTATTTTTAATAATTAGCAACTTGGCAATTAGAAAGTTTTGAAGCAAGAAAGTGTGGAGAATTTTAAACATGTATTTTAATTTTTTAATAGTTAAAGTTGCTTTCATAAACTTCAAATGCGTTTTTCTCAAAAAGTATTTTTAATAAAACGTTGAAACTTGAAATATGATTTCTCAAAAAGTTCTTAAAATATTTTGTTGAAAATTTTTATGAAGGCTTTTGATAGTATTTACTAGTTAATGACCTAAAATCTTTAAATTTGGATAATTTTTAATGATGTTACACTCAGGTTTACATATAAAGGTAATGAAAATTCGATAAAAATTCAATGTGTATGATTTTGAAGGACCAAAATTATTTACTAAATGTAAATTAAGCAAAGATTTTAGTTGATTCACTAGTCCAGTGTATAAGAAATGTGTTGCATCAAAAAATATTAAAATAATTTAATTATTAAAAAAATTAGACCGTTTGAAAAACCCCGATTTTTTTTACTTTTCTTTTATTAGAAATTTTATAAAAACTTTTCCAGGAATATATTTTTAAGTGCAATTCTCTATAATAATATAAAAAATAAATCTAAAAATGTAAAAACATGGACTAGTTTCTACGTTTAAAAAAAAAATTCTCCAAATGTAGACGGATACCTTAAAGAATTTTCTATAAGCTTTAGGCTTATAGAATATTTATTAATTTATTAATAATACTTATTTGATATGCATAATTAAGTGATAATTCTTTTATCAAATGAATATCAAAATATTTTGTTGTTAAAATTATATTAATAAACACTAAAATGCATGTAATATGATGTTGCAGTCACAATCATATATTGTATTAGATGTATAGTCAATTAAAATATGCAAGATATTTAACAAATTTAAAATGGCTGAAACGTTAAATCTAGAAGCTAAAGTTTCATTTTGCTAGATTTACTTATCGAAATAAAATTTCTAAATTTAGCTTTAAAAGATAATATATATGATATATGATGGTATGAAAGATATTTAACAAGAATAGTACAAGCAATGCCTGAACTTTAAATTGAAATGCTAATATTTAAATGAAATAAGTTTCAACAGCTTTGAGGGATTTAAACCAAAAGTTGCTTTATAAGTCTTCTGTATTTTGTATGAATTTTCAGTATACACTCCAGAAAGCTACCTCTATATATTTATATTCTCGTATTTAGATTCACAAACTGTTAGGTGGAATTTCTATATTTGTAGCATTAAGGTTGGTTACTGTCAAACTGAATTCCTCAGTCGACGTAGCAGATATATTAGATTTCATGGAGCACTAGGGAATAGTTGCTGGTTTTGGGGCTCCTGAATCTAAGCGTTCCTTCGCTGAAGATAGAATATCTGTGTCAGTTCTTGTATTCTGTAACGTATCTCTGTTTGAAACATAATCACAGGCTGGAATTACCTTGTTCACATCCAAATTATTAGCTGAACTGCCAGCTGGGGATAAATCTTCGGTACGATCTGCCAGAGATATATCTTCTGAGCTATCTGCCAGAAATTCATCTTCAGAACCATCTGGAGTTACAACATTGTGCAAATCTTCATATATTTTCGCATACCTTCTTGCCACCTTGAGGACAGTATCCCATCCCCCTGTAAACAAACCACTCTCTTCAAGTAATTTTAAGATATTATGAAATGCGATGTTTAGTGCTTCTGGAACATTAAAAACGGCAAAATTAATGGCCATGCTCACAAGTCGAACACAATATTTCAGGAAATCATCGGCTAGAAACCCATTTTTGAAATGAATTTCTTCACAGCGAAAAGCATATTCTATGAAAGACATTTCAGTTAACTCTTCGAAGGCAGAAAAATTCCCTTCTACCTCATCTTCCAGAGACATATCAAAGAAATTTACGGTTTTTCTGACATCATCGTTGAAGACACTGAAAACAAAATCTCTATACGACTCTATTTTATCAGACGTATGGTAAATACCAACTTGGCGACTTAATAGCCACTGCATCAAATCTTCAACAAATAGGATCTCTACAGCATTTGGCGGGATATTAGAAATATTCATAGCCATTTCCGGAATAACACAATAGAACAGTATAGTACCAGTAATTGTCTTCAAACGAAGCACAAATTCTTCAACACTAATTCCAGATGAAACGGCACAGTTTCACGTAACTAATTACTCAATGCTACAAACAGTATCAGCTTGATTCATATCGCTTAAATTCGATTATTCTATAAGTTTAAAACGTAAGCTTACAATCGATTAAATGAGATTAAATTACAGGTTAATTTTTTAAATGTTCTATTGACTAGCTCAATAAATAAATATTTAACAGTTTTTACATAGTTAACAGAAAGTAATACACATACATTGTGAAATTTTTCTAATAATTTTGTAGCAACCTGTACTTATTATATATAAAAATTGTTGTTTATTTTCAAGAACATTTGTTCAGTTTTAGAATATTTAGAGTCGATCTCACCAAAGTCGTTTAACAGCTAACTGTGGTTAATCTAAGGTGCCAACCAATGGTGGGAAGGAATTCTCCGTTTAAACAAAGATTAATCGCTGTTAGCAGTTAAACGACTTTGGTAAGATGGGCCCTTAGGGTCGGTCTCACCAAATTCTCTTACTTTGGAAGTTGCAGGTCGGTTTGCATGTTCGTTGGGACTTCACTTAGACGTCAACTTGATCGTTTGCTTGCAAATTGTCCGCAAGCTGACGTCAAAGTGACGTCAGAATAAGCCCCAAAGTAATTTAACGGCTAACCGAGATAAATCTCTGTTTAAATGGAGAATTGCGATCCACCATTGGTTGGCACCATGGGTTGATCGCTGCTAGCCGTTAAAAGACTTTGGAAAGATGGACCCTGTATCATTGCAGTAAAGTATGTTGATCAAATGTTGAACAAATTGATACCAAAATATTTTGTGGGCAACAATTATATACTGATCTATAAAATTAAACGCGATAATTTATTTGCTTCCTGGATAAATGTTTAACCCTCATGTTGCTAAAAAGTAGATCACAGCATTCCAAATCAAACAAAAGCACCCTGCTTAAATGTCGTTTATTATTATTATTATTATTATTATTATTATAGCTATTCGTGAGATATACGCTACAGCCACGTGGCCGGCTTTATCTCTACAGACATAACCAGAGAGGAAAAGCACAAAGCGAAACCCGCTAAATTCTAGCACGATAAAACAAACTCAAATATTAGATATTAACTTCAAAAAGACGACAAACTTCACACGGGAAACATTCAACGAAGATAACAACACGAAAGATGGTAAAACCCGTAAAACAAACAACCAAACAGCACGGGGACAAAAGCAAACACAAAACAGACAAACTACCCCACCCAATGGAGCGAAACGTAAAACACACCAGGGCAACCAGCCCATGCCACGAACTTGTGGCTGAATGGATCACACAGCCATGCGATGGATTAGCACATATGTTGAGTACACCAAATAAGATACGGCGCTGCGCCAGGAACTTGACACAGTTAAGTAAGAGTGATCTGGATTGTCGTTTTCTGTGCAATGATAGTACAATAAATGTCGTTTATCTCATGTTTACATTAAAAATATTCATATATGATTCCTTTTAGTTTGTTGTGACTTATCATCCAGCTGTCTGACAAAATCCATCAGACCACTGACCCTAATAAAATCAAGGACAAGAAGGGGAGGACGAATAAATATCCTTCTGGATAGTCTCAAACAGTCCAGGATGTGCTCAACAGAAGCTTGCCGAGCTTGACATTTTGAGCAGACTGCAAAGATCTTTCTGCCTCTGAAAAAAGAGACTCTTAGTTTGAACACTTGCCAGTCTGCAAATTACCATTCGAGAGGCTCTTTCACAACTGAAAAGCCAAGATCTCTGCGAGCGTGCCAAGAATGGCTAGGAGGGACTCTCCACTCCTTCAAAAGTTTAGCTTTGACAATGGATTGATATTCTAAACAGGTGACGGTTGAAGAGGAAAAATTGGAGTGGCTGCAACCCTCTTTGGCCAAGCTATAGAACAATTTGTCGCAACGTCACAAACTATTATAATGCCCTTCACATTCATTTTCATGTTTACAATAGCCAATAGACAAACAATAAACTGCCCTTCCGTTTGAAACTAAAGCCAGAATTGGCATAAGTTGAGATGTACTCTACTGAGTGAAACCGCTTTATATGCTAGCTCGTTGTCTAGTATATTGACGTGCAATGGAATTCACTGTCATTTTATCGTCTGCCAACGCCGACCTCGATAACTCGATCCCCCCAAACTTTGGTGATGGCTTATAGTGGACCATAGTGTGGAGGAGCCTTCAAGATTTTCTATAGCAATGTCTACAAAATCTTAGTTAATATTCAAATAATTGGTTCTTTCTGAATATTTTTTAAAAATATTTTAATTAATACCATGATTATTATTTACTGTAAAAAATTATTTAAATTACGAAGTACAATATTACAAAAATATTGTAGTTCGATAATAAGTTTTATCACTCGACAACTTAAAAATGCACATTCAACTATTTCAAGCGTCGACTTTGAGCAGTTTTGCAGGTTATAAAGTTAACACGCGGAATGTCACGGCAATTTTCAGAAATCTGGCCTAAAATGACAATTTGATTTAAGGTATCCGTCTACGATCGGATAACTTTTTTCTTTAAACGTAGTAACTAGTTCATGTTTTTACATTTTTAGATTTATTTTTTATATTATCATAGAGAATTACACTTAAAAAATTTATTTCTAGAGAAGTTTTTATAAGATTTCTAATAAACAAAGAAAATTTAGTAAAAAAATCGGGTTTTTCAAAAGGTCTAATATTTTAATAAATTAAATTATTTCAATATTTTTTGACGTAACACATTTCTTATACACTGGACAAGTGAATCACCTAAAATCTTTGCTTAATTTACATTTGGTAAAACATTTTGGTCCATCAAAATCATACACATTGAATTTTTATCGAATTTTCATTACCTTTATATCTAACTATGAGTGTAACATCATTAAAAATTATCCAAATTTAAAGATTGTAGGTCATTCACTAGTAAATGCTATCAAAAGCATTCATACTAATTTTCAACACAATATTTTAAGAACTTTTTGAGAAATCCCATTTCACGTTTCAACATTTTATTAAAAATTCCGCTCTGAGAAAAACGCATTTGAAGTCTATGAAAGCAACTTTAAAAGTTAAAACATTGAAATACACGTTTAAAATTCCTAACACTTTATTGCTTCAAAACTTTGCAATTGCCAAGTTGCTAATTATTATAAATACTAGATAAATGTTTAAACTAATCTTCATGAAAATATAAAAAGTTTTATCCAAAAAATGCTCTTTAATAAAAGGCTTTAAATTCACAACTTCCGGTTCCGAAGTCGCTACTTCCGTTTTGTTTTGATAGCTGTCATTGATGTTTAAACATCTATAACTTTTCTTTAAAATGCCGTACAGATAAAACAGAAACAGATTTAGAAGATTAAAAGTTGAAATTTTACAATAAAGAAATAAAAAAGTTATGATTTTTGGCAAAAAGTGACGTTTTTAACGTAGACGGATACCTTAATCACATTATATTATTAAAAACTCTAATTTGTAGACAGAAATTCAACAAAGTCCTGAATTATTTATTTTCCAAGAGCTTTGTTTTTTTGTTTTTTTTCCCAGAAGCCATCTATCGATATGAGCACTGATACACTACGAGTTTATTCGTCGCTGCACAAAAATGACAAGTAAACACAGTACAAGATAACTCGTATTAGGCGTCCTAAATTCAACCACCAGAGCATTTATTTCTGTTATTTACACTTTAGAGCAGGGGTCAGCAACCTGTTTGTTCTTAAGGGCGCAATACTAAATTTGAAAATCACCGAGGGCGCATATTTTACAGATAATCAACAGGTATAAATAGGCATAAAAAAACAAATTTTTTATAACTTTATTTTGTTGGTGGCATACATAATGATACATATAATTCAGTGTGAAACTTGGGTGTCCATATTTTCAGTTCATTTCTTATAATTGGGGATTGCAACGTGTTTATAGCTGAAACTATTTCTTTTTTATTTTTAAATTCTTCAAAAAGTGAATCAGCAGCTTCTAACATGGCTTCTTTCACTATTTCTCCATCTGTAAATGGTTTTTTATTCTTAGCTAGCAAATGAGATATTTTATATGACGCGATCGTTGCTGCTTTATGTTGTTGCAGTGGTTTAGTAAAAAACTTTGCTGGTTAGTTATTGAAGATTTTAAAGAAATAATTTTTTTTCCTTTTAATTTCAGAGTTCTTTGGATAGTCACTATTAAAATTGGTATGAACGGTCTTAAAATGTCGTTCAATATTACTTTTCTTGGGAATCGCAACACTATTATTACACAACAAACAAATACACTTCCCTTTGTAATCAACGAAACAATATAGATGTTCCCATTCATCGTTTTAAATTTGTTTTTTTTTTTTTTATTTTTTTTTGCGGTTGAAGGTATAGAATTATTTCGGTTTTGGAATTAATGATACGGGGATGATTGGTACGTTTTTGGTGTTTCTGACTATGGTTTTTATTGTGTACTAAAGTGTAGACGGAGCGAATGGGATTGATTTGTTTGACTTGCTGTATTGTTTTTTGGAGGTAAGTAAACTTTGGTATATGAGGGCGATTAAAGGGGTTATGGGGGGTTTGTTGGGCGTGTTGCCTATGCTTTAGAGGAATATTTATTTATATTTTGGTTTAAAAAACAAAAAAATGAGAAAACTGTATCAAAATAATAATTGAAAAGAAAATTAAAAATTATGTTGTCAACAAGAAAACTGGAAGACGGTTTTTCATTTTCTTTCATTTATATTAATTTTGAAGAAAAGAATTTTTCGAATACAAGTAGTTTTTCAATAGTACGCGTGGTCTATTCGAAATACGATTCACACACTAACAAAAAATATGCGTGTTATTAGATACGCTCAAGGTTAGCAAACTGCTAATCAATTGCACAATTAAAAAAAACTGACTACTTGCTGTATATCGCCATTTGACAAGATTAAGTAAAATTAGTATCATAATTTATGTATTCTCCTAAGGCTAGATCTGGTTTGTGTTGCCTATTATAGGAATACTTATAATGAATAAATCATTGGAAGGAGGCCACACAAAAAACGAACATTGTTTTGGATTTCGATCTGATTATTTATTATGTTTTTTTGGTTTGTCGTAGATTACTGGAAATTTTTTTCATTTATACGAAGGTTAGTATAATGTGAAGGAAATTTTTACTGAATCTTTTTGGGTCTGAGCATTTCCAATTTATCAAAATAGATTCTTTAATAAAACCAATATGTGTGGGTGTCAACAGGAAGTTATTATCACATTATTTATAAATGTGATTTGGTGATGGATATTAAAAAAAAAATTTTCCCTGTTAAATTTTCAAATGTTAGTATCATAATTTATGTAATTCTCCTAAGGCTAGATCTGGTTTGTGTTCAATTATGGAATACTTTGTGAATAAATCATTGGAATGTTGCTAAAGAAAAAAAAATTTTTTTTGGTTTCTTATTCTGATTTTTATTGTTGGTTTGTCGTATTAATTATTGTAGATTTCCTTGTGACATAATTTATACATTGTTTAAATGTGGATTGGTTTGTGCTTTTGGGTCTAATGTAGATTGTATATAAAAAATTTTTATTGTTTAAATTTATTTCTACTCTTTCATTTTATATGACATTGTAGTATAGATTATTGTTAAATTTGAAGCAAGTTAAATGTTTGTAATTACTGTCTGTATAAAAAAAAATCAATTGAATGTTGGAAAAAATTGTAATTAAAAATAAAAGTTTTGAAAAAAGAGAAAAAAAAATTGGTTGGGTTTTCTCGAATACAGGAAAGGATTACTCTTTTTTGGTTTTTGTAGCTTTAAACTTTTGCGGTTTCGCTTCTTAGGTTAGGTTAATTAAAATATGAATTGGATTGGTTTGCTTTCTGCGGTTTTGCTGGTATGGGTCTTGGGATATTATTCAGACGACAAGTTATCATTTCCCGTATGGTTTTTGCTGGGTCGGAAGTAATAAGTAACTTACACATTAGCGGTAAATTACATGTGACAGAATTAAGTACAATGAGAATGAAAATGAGGAAATTAAGGAGTGTATGTAATGTTGGTATTAAAAATGTTTTTAAGAGGAATATATATATGGATTCATAAGATTGGTATTTAGCTATGACGATATCCGAGGATAGGAATTATTTTTTCAACTTGATTTCATCAGCATATCTTTAGCTTCAGGCTAAACCTTAAGACTATTGTTAATTAATAAATGACAGAAGTTGGAGGTATGGAAAGTATAGTTTCTTGAGCTTTAGTTGTGGTAAAACAAGGGAGTCGTCACGAAGTACGGAGGTTCAACCGCCTGACCATTTATTTCTGTTATTTACACTTTAGAGGTAAATTACATGTGATAGAATTAAGTACAATGAGAATAAAAATGGGGAAATTAAAGAGGGTATGTAATGCTGGGTATCTAGAATTTCCTTTAAGAGGAATATGTATGGATTCATGCGAAATGGACTATGGTTTTACGATTTCTGAGAATAGAAACTATTTTTTCAGTTTGATTTAATCAGTATACCTTTAGCTTCAGGTTAAACCTTAAAAATATTGTTAATTAATAAGAGACTAAGCTGTATGGAAAGTATAGTTTTTCAAGCTTTAGTTGCGGTAAAAGAGGAGCCGTTATGAGGTAAGGAGGTCCAAATACCTGAGCATTTATTTCTTTTATTTACGCTTTGGAGGTAAATTAAATGTCACAGAATTAAGTATAATAAGAATATAAATGAGGAAATTAAGGAGTGTATGTAATGCTGGGTATCTAAAATGTTTGTAAGAGGAATATGCATGAATTCATGCGAATGACTATGGTGATTTCGGGGAATCCAAACTATTTTTTCAGCTTGATTTTATCAATATATCTTTACCTTCAGGCCTTAAGAATATTGTTAATTAATAAATGACTGAGTTTTAATATGGAAAGTATACTTTCCTAACCTTGTTTTCTTTCTAATTTTAGTTGA
>CM063507.1:105355299-105357799 GCA_032207245.1 Pardosa pseudoannulata | reverse complement strand
TTCGCAAACTCAACAAGCAACTGATGATGCCCGTGGTATTTGTAAAAGAATTTGTGCCGATCAAGAACTTCGACAATATTTTTTAAAAAATTTCACATAAAAGGCGCGTAACAGAATTAGATGATTTCGACAAAAGTGTCACTTTTTCTGCCTTTAAAATGCCGTTTAACTAAAAAACAGGAAATATTTTTTATTTAGTTTTTAAAGCTTTTTTAAATAAATTTAACTACAGTTTTTTTTAACAAATTACTAATTATAAGCAAAGTTAAAATTTTCAGTTGTGCATAAAAACTATTTACATAAAGAAAAGTTTAACAATATGTATAAAAAGTTTATAATAAATCACAGATGTTATTGTAAAAATACAAAAATTTATCTTAATTTAGAATTCTTACTAAAACATTAGGAATCTGTACCTTCTAAAGAAATTTTTACTTTCTAAAAATGTGTCAACAGACCATAAATCTTTAAATAGATAATAAAATTATACAAAATATTGTTATTGCATTAAGACCTTTGTCAATTCTTGTAAAATCAAAATAATTAATACAGTGCAATTTTGGAATAGAAAGTTTACCTCCCCACACGATGCATGACACCCCTTAACACAGTGGGAAAAAAGAGTAAAGTCTTTCCCCCACTGTCGTTACCATAGTTACAGTTGGTCATCGGGGAAAAATCAGTGACCTTGAAGTGCCTATTGAGTTTACACCGAGTATAGATTGTTGCCTTTGACGACTGAGCTACTGCGAGTGTTTATTAACTCTTAATTTAAAGTAGCATAGTGCTATATCCCTAATATCATTATTAATTTGGGATATATCATGATATTAAATTTCTGATATCTCTAGAATTAACACATTTGTTTACTAAAATATAGAGTATTACTGAGGTACAAGGCTTCTCCTATATTTTAACTCACACCTTACCATCGTAAATGTATCCTCTAAATGCCGTCGGATTTCTTTAATTTCCCCAAATTAAATGGATTTGCAATCCTTCAACACCATTTATTTGAAACTCCTTAAATTTTACTTTAACTCATTAAAGTAAAACGTTGTGAAAACGTAACATAAAATTCCTCAATTTTACTTCCTTGTTTGAAGTAAAGGTTTTGGTTTCGTTTCGTTTAGAGCGCTACGTACTGCTTTTTGCAACACGAGGGCTAATGAGACCGGGACCTACTGCTTAAAGCCGAATCCGAACGACTACGAACATCCATGCCAGAGTGGGATTCGAACCCACGAACTCCGGTTCCGAAGGCGAGCACCCTAACCATTCGGCCATCGTTCGGCGTTTGAAGTAAAGGAATTATTATATTAGGGAAAAACTTAAGTAATTAGGTTGACTAATTTAAAATGCTTTTTTAAATTTAGAAATTAATTTTGTAGTAGTTTAAAATTCTTAGTAACACCCTAGGCTGGAATATTAACCCTTTCTCAACCCCCCCCTCATTTGTAGGTCCTGGTCTCATTAGCACTCGTGTTGCAAAAACGTAGACCGTAGAAACCCAAACAAAACAAAACCAACTCGCCATTCAACTACTTTTACTAATTAATCTGAGTACGCTATTCTTCCATTTGTAACATTTTCAAGTTAAAATAACAAACAGTATAATGCTAAAAATTTTTAGTAGTGAATCAATTTTTTACGAAAGTGCATTTACGATTTTCCTATCCTTGTTTTAACCTTCTAAATGTCAAACGCGTAGATCTACGGATTCACTGAATGTCTCTGCGTTAATAAAAGAATATGTGTACAGTTTCTAAATTGCGATTCTGAAATGAGAAATATTTACATTTTATCCTTTCTATAATCCTTTCTATATCCTTTCTTTTTATATAAAGACTTTGTTTCTTTTTCCTGTCTCTCTGTGTCAAACCCGTATATTTACAGATTTATTAAATGATGCTCTGTTGATAAAAGAATAGTGGAACTGTTTGCAGTTTTTAATTATGATTATGAAATGCAACAAATTTACATTTATCCCTTATAATCTTGCCCTTTTTTTGTTTTAACCTTATGAGTGTCAAACCTTTATATGTATGGATTTTTTAAATGTTACTGTGTTGATAAAAAAAAGTTGAACGGTTTGTAAATTGTGATTCTGAAATGCAAAAAAGTTTACATTTATTCCTTTATATGAGGACTTTCTTGCATTTTACTGTTTTAATCTTCTGAGTGTCACACCCATATATTTCTAGATTTACTAAATGTTACTCTATTAATAAAAGAATAGTTGAATTGTTTGGAAATTGTGGTTCTTAAATGCAACAAGTTTACATTTATCTTTTATAATTTTGCCTTTCTTTGTTTTAACGTTATGAGTGTCAAGTCTTTATATGTACGGATTTTCTAAATGTTACTGTGTTGATAAAAAAAATAGGTGTACGGTTTGTAAACTGTGATTTTGAAATGCCTCTTAGTGTTAAATCTATATATGTATATAGTGCGCGACTATAGAATTTTCTAAATTTCTGCTTATTAATTAACACGTTCG
>CM063507.1:105337799-105350299 GCA_032207245.1 Pardosa pseudoannulata | reverse complement strand
ATGTATATGTATGTATGTATGTATATATATATTATATATATATATATTATATATATATATATATATATATATATATATATATATATATATATATATATATATACATATATATATACATACATACATATAAGGAGAGGGGGAGAGAAATGTATAACCAGAAAAATATATCGTATAAGCGCCATCTATTAACACTATTATTAACTATTATAAAAATGTACGATAATTTATAAGCCAATGCCATTATTTTAGGACCTAGAATTCATAATTTTGTCTTTGAAGGTTGGCAACACTGTATAGGGTTCTCCCATAATAAAAAGGGAAACGAATTAGTGGATAGTATGGTAAAATGCTAATAAAGGCAAAGTGCCTCGCATATGCTAAAGAGGAAAAAATATTTATGCATAACGTAGATCTGATTAGTAAACAAATTTACAAAAAAAAAAAAAAAAAAAAAAAGAGCTGGATCTTATTTGATATCTATCATTGCAAAAACGAAAGCGTATAGATTTTCTCCTAAAACTCCTGCGATTTTCATGGCATATAACTTTTTTATTTTATGGATTTTTCCCTATTTAGAAAAGTAAAAATCAAGAGTTAATTTGACATTTCTTTATAACAGTCACATTTAACCCGACTTTAACAATGTCCTCTGTCAATGTTTTCTTTAACAATGTCCGTTCCATAGTTAAAACACTGCGTAAAACAATTCACACTGCACCCACAGAGAAGATATACTGATCAAAGACGTTTAAAGTCAACACCTGCTACATGAAAAGAAAGCATGATTGCAACTGTCAAGCACAAAAAAAGAATTCTTGGACGGTTGATATATTTAACGAGAAAATTGCACATGATAAATAGAAAATTTTGTATTAACGGCACCAAGCGACTTCAATTATTTAACAAAAATCTTATACCACTCACAGGTTGAGAACCACGGTTATAGATATTTTTTATTGTAATATTTATTTTTTTAAACACTCGGTGGTAAAGAGCCTTCCCTAAGGGTTAGGCTTTGAGATATTTACCACGAGGCAGTTCAATCCGCAACAGTAAAGAAACTAAAAAGGAGAGAGAAAATAATCATGAGTCATTAACAATGTCCAATGTCTAAATAAATTAAAACAAAGTAATGGAAAACGGTAGTATTATGCTAACCGTTAATAATGTTAAAGTAATATTGGTTTGGTTTGATTTGGAGTGCTACGGTCTACTTTTTGCAACACAAGGTCTAATGAGACCGGGACCTACAGCTTAAAGCCGATTCCGAACGGCTACGAACATCCATGCCACTGTGGGATTCGAACCCATGAACTCTCGTACCAAAGGCCAGCACCCTAACCAATCGGCCGTCGTTCGGCTAGCATTAAAGTAAGCGAAAATGTTAAAGCTAGCGAAAAAAGATTTAAAAAGCTAACTAAATCCAAAACGAAGTATTGTAATATTTATATAGTCATTTGAAAGGTTAAATACTAACTTTTACGTTGAAGATATTGTACCTCGCAGACGAATCTATAGTCAACTAAAATCATTGGTAAATGTATAAGGAGTTATGGTAATTATTTTATAGAAAGATCGTTTTGTATGTATTTTACATTTGAAAAGATGAGCAACTTATGATGGAATGCAAATATAGATAAGTCAATATCGCTGCAGGATTAAAAATATATTTCGAAAGAGTATCGTGTACACAAGATTATGTACGCACGTAAGCTAATCATACGAAATAAATAAAAAGAATGTCAAATTATTGTTCTATATAGTACAGTTGATGGGTCGTTTATACCAAAAATTCTGAAACTTTTATTGCAGTGAGGTTGTTTGTTTTACTTTACTGCTATTTTCTGCGCTTTCTCGTATCCAGAAAAGTAAAAATCAAGATTTTTAATTGATATCTCTGTATAGCAGACATCCAATTTCAAAAGCGAATACCAGTAAGCTAAGAGACACCAAGGGACTATTTACCACAAATCTTATGAGACTCACAGATTGAGAATCATGGCTATAGATACTTCTTTTTATTGTAACATTTATTTTTTAAATACTCGGTGGTAAACAGCCTTCCCTAAGGATTAGGCTTTGAGATATTTACCACGAAACAGTTCACTTTGCAACAGTAAAACAACCACCGAAACGGAGAGAAAATAATCATGAGTCTTTCTTTAACAATGTCCAAATAAATTAAAACAAATTCCTGGAAAACGGTAGTATTACACTAGCCGTTAATAGTGTTAAAGTAAGCGAAACAGGTTAAAGCTAGAGAAAAAAGGTTTAAAAAGCTAACTAAATCTAAAAAAGTATTAAAATATTTATTTATTCATTTGACAGGATAGTTAAATACTAACATTTTACGTTGAAGACATTGTACCTCGCAGATGAATCTATAGTGAACTAAAGTCATGGATAAATGTATAACGAGTTATGGTAATTATTTTGTAGAAAGATCGTTTTGTATGTATTTTACATTTGAAAAGATCAGCAACTTATGATGAAATGGAAATATAGATAGGTCGATAAGTAACTATCACTGCAGGATTAAAAATATATTTCGAAAGATTATCGTGTACACAAGATTATGTACGCATGTAAGCTAATCATACAAATTAAAAAAAAAGAATGTCAAATCCTGAAACTTTTATTGAAGTGAGGTTGTATTACTTTACTGCTATTTTCTGTACTTTCGCGTATCCAGAAAAGTAAAAATCAAGAGTCTTAAAAGATATCTCTGTATAGCAGACAGCCAATTTAAAAAGCGAATACCAGTAAGCTAAGCGACACCGAGGGACTATTTACCACAACTCTTATGAGACTCACAGGTTGAGAATTACGGCTATAGACACTTCTTTTTATTGTAATATTTATTTTTTAAATACTCGGTGGTAAACAGCCTTCCTTAAGGATTAAGTTTTGAGATACTTACCACGAAACAGTCCACTTCGCAACAGTAAAACAGCAACCAAAACAGAGAGAAAATAATCACGAGGCTTTCTTTAACATTGTCTAATGTCTAAATAAATTAAAACAAATACCTGGAAAACGGTAGTATTACGCTAACCTTTAATAGTGTTAAAGTAAGCGAAACAGGTTAAAGCTAGAGAAAAAAGGTTTAAAAAGCTAACTAAATCTAAAACGAAGTATTGCAATATTTTTGTAGCAATTTGAAAGGTAAAATACTAAACTTTCATGTTGAAGACATTGTACCTGCAGAGCCTCCCCCCCCACCCCCCCCCCCCCCCCCCACCCCCCCCCCCCCCCCCCCCCCCCCCCCCCACCCCCCCCCCCCCCCCCCCCCCACCCCCCCCCCCCCCCCCCCCCCACCCCCCCCCCCCCCCCCCCCCCCCCAAACCCCCCCCCACCTATCTATAGTCAACTAAAGTCACGGATAAATGTATAACGAGTTATGGTAATTATTTTGTAGAAAGATCGTTTTGTATGTATTTTACATTAGAAAAGATCAGCAACTTATGATGGAATGCAAATATAGATAGGTCAATAAGTAACTATCACTGCAAGATTGAAAATATATTTCGAAAGAGTATCGTGTACACAAGATTATGTATGTATGTAAGATAATCATACAAATTAAAAAGAAAATAATGTCAAATCCTGAAACTTTTATTGAAGTGAGGTTGTATTACTTTACTGCTATTTTCTGTACTTTCGCGTATCCAGAAAAGTAAAAATCAAGAGTCTTAAAAGATATCTCTGTATAGCAGACAGCCAATTTAAAAAGCGAATACCAGTAAGCTAAGCGACACCGAGGGACTATTTACCACAACTCTTATGAGACTCACAGGTTGAGAATCATGGCTATAGATACTTCTTTGAATTGTAATATTTATTTTTTAAAATCCTCGGTGGTAAACAGCCTTCCCTAAGGATTAGGCTTTCAGATATTTACCACGAAACAGTTCACTTTGCAACAGTAAAACAACAACCAAAAAAGAGAGAAATAATCATGAGTCTTTCTTTAACAATGTCTAATATCTAAATAAATTAAAACAAATTCCTGGAAAAAGGTAGTATTATGCTAGCCTTTAATAGTGTTAAAGTAAGCGAAAAAGGTTAAAGCTAGCGAAAAAAGGTTTAAAAAGCTAACTAAATCTAAAACGAAGTTTTGTAATATATATATAGTCATTTGAAAGGTTATTTAGATGCTAACTTTTTACGTTGAAGACATTGTACCTCGCAGACGCATCTATAGTAATCTAAAGTCGTGGGTAAATGTATAACGAGTTACGGTAATTTTGTAGAAAGATCGTTTTGTATGTATTTTACATTTGAAAAGATCAGCAACATATGATGGAATTCAAATATAGATAGATCGATAAGTAACTATCATAATAACATAACATAATAACATAAGTCTAATTATTTAAGTCTTATGGAGATTATACATTATTTATGTACCATCAATTTTTAACTGTAATGAAATAATTTCACAGCAGTGAAACCCATTTTTTGTTACATTCTGTAATTTTAAACTCTTAAAAATATTTCAGTTTCATTATTTTCGTACTAAATTAGTAACTTCGAATTATTCCAGGTACTTTACTTTTGTATATTTCTTATTCAAAATTTTGAAAAACCTCTACTACTGTGTTTAATATTTAACTGAGCATACTTTTTGAAAATCTAAAAGCATTTTGACATAAAGGATTTAGTACCATATATGGGCTAAAACAACTGTCAATACCTTGTAAAGTTTTTAAATATTCTTATATAAATAGTGTAACTTAAATGAAAATTGATATCCAGGTTTGTTACTTTATAAATTCGGATGCTAAAAGAAACAGATAAAGGCAAGTGGTTAGTAGGCTGCGCATTAAGAATATTTTCTTAGGGATTTTGTAGGGCGACTTCATTTCTATCAATTACTCTCGTATTTTAATAAAAACTTTCATTGTAATAGCACTTCCTGCAGTATATGATTAATGTAAAAACATACATTCCAATACCAGTTGTACAGAAGAAATTGTTAAACTTGAAAATTTAAATTTAACGCTCGTTGTCCCCTTAAGATTGTTAAACAGAAAATTTTATATAGCGTACTAGTTTAAAATTTTTTAATACTGGTCTAAATAAGTGAACGTTAAAATATTGTATAAAAATATTTGTGTAGAAACATCAATATTTTTATTTGTTTAGCTAAAACATGTGTTAATTTCCACCTTTAAAATTTCAACCCATATAAAAAAAAAAACTTTGTTAAGAGTTATTTTGATTGAAACAATATTGCATGTTTTTATAATCAAAATAAAATTTTATAGTAATGTTTTTCTGTACATCTTGTAATAACACATTTTTACAAAATATCATTTGAAATTCATAACTTGAGATTCAAAGTCTCCTGTTCCCGTAAGTTTTTTTGTTAAACTGAGATTTTGTATAGTCAACACGCTTAAAATCGTTTATTCATAACCATATAAATATTAGTATCACATTGCATAGATTGGAAATCATTTAGTAAAAATTTAAGGAGTAAAAATATTAAGTTTTACTAATTATAAAAAAAAAATGTCGAAATTTTTACTTTTAAAACTTTAAGTTGTACAGAAAAAGCTTAATGCAAAAGTTATTTTGATTGACTAAATAAAGAACAAAATATCAGTATATAGAATGAATATGAAATTTTAATGAAGCTCATTTTGAAACAAATTAACAGTTTGAAAACTATTACCTTAAAATCTGGATCAACTTTTACATAAAGTTTTGAGGTCTTTACATCGCCAAGAAAATGGATTTAAAAATATAATAAAAATTTTACAAGTTTACGTTCTCCTTAAAACTTCCAGATGATATTAACACCGAGTTTCAATTTGATTATATGTATGAAAGCATGCTTCAATCTTGTTAAAAAACATTTACTGCATTAAACGTCATTCTCAATTATTTCTATCATTTTCCTTTGAATTTTCACGTTTTTTATGGCTTCTTGGGTGTTTAAAACATGCAGTTTTTAAATGTTTCACATCCGCTCACCGATATCCTTCTCTAAATGGTGAAAAAACCTTTTAGATGTTTCTGTATTACCTTCTGCATTGTCTTCTTGCTTTCCCCATCTTCCAGTCGTCATCGGACAAAACTTTACACTCTTCTACAGGGGGAGGATGTGCTGTATTTTTTTGTAACTGAAGATTATTTTGAGATGTTGAAGAACCTGCTTCTACCTTTGAATCTTTCGTATCTGTCAAATGTTTTTCAGGTTCACTGTTTGCACTGACTACAAGAGTACTGGTTTCGTCTTCTTGCAAAGAATCAACACTTTCAGATGATTTCGCCAATTTAGCCAAACATGACAGTAGACAGTTTTCAGCTTTCTTAATTATACCCTTTATGCGAATTTCAACTGTAGAATTAGGCTGTAAATTGTGTTCTGTTCTTAACAAATTTAAAGACCATGAGTTGAAAGAACTTGCTTTTAAGGCTAAAGCTAATGCATCGGCGATATTTACTTGAACCGCATTCTGTTCCATAGGATTTTCTACATTGCTTTCACTGTCTTCTGCACTATCGTTCTTATCCCAACTGCTCATTTGACTATCATCTTCACTCTCGTTCTTATCCCAACTGCTCATTTGACTATCATCTTCACTCTCGTTCTTATCCCAACTGCTCATTTGACTATCATCTTCACTCTCGGAGGACATTCCATCACTGTCTGAAAATAACGTACGTTTTGGAGTCAGAACACTGTTACTGGCTTGAAGCGTATTAAAAATAGGCAAACATGACATAGTCAAAGTATCCCAACCAGTGTTCAACATGTCGACGTTTTTAATAAATTCGTATATTGCTGAAATAGCCATTTCTGCAGCTTCCTCAAAGCCCTTGTTCCTCATAATTGCTCCTATGTTAGCTACACTAATGGAAAACATCATGAAAAGCTCCGGTTCAAACCCATCGGTATGATAAGAAGCCGATAAATTATCAATAATTTCCTGATACAGGTCTTTAACTGGGTCCAATTTCTTTATTACATCATAAATAAGGTAGTTATGCAATATTAAGCGGTCACCAATTTCATTCACGGTTACTTTCACGACGTCATTAAAAGCATTGTGGATGAAATCTCTGCACGGCGCAGCAGTGGTACCTTCATAAGGATCGAAATACAAATAAGTCATGACATAACTAACCAAATCTTCAGCAAATAACAGCTTATCAGCATTCTCGGGAAGGCCAAATTTGGGATTATCCATGTGAGCGAAAATTCAATGGTGTGCCTCAGACAGCTATAAAACCCGACTCGCACTCATAGAGAGACTTCACGAAGCATACAGACTTTCTAAATCAAGATCTATATCAACAGAATCAAAATTTCTGATCGCTGCCAGATTAAGCTAACTTTAAAAGACATGGACTAAATCCTGAGGCTGTTGCTTAACGGACACGGTCTCTGATTGGTCCACCGAGGAACTTTGGAAATACTTAATTGTACTGAATTCATTAAGGTCCGGTCTAACCAAAGTCGTTTAACAGCTAACCACGATTAACTCATGGAGCCAACCAATGGTGTTACGCAATTCTTCTTTTAAACAGAGATTAATCGCGGTTAACCGTTAAGCGACTTTGGTGATATCGTCCCTAAGACCGTCATTTAACCGAAGTCGTTTAACGGCTAACCGCGATTAATCTCTGTTTAAATGGTGAATTCCATCTACTACTCCATTTAAACAGAGATTAATCACGGTTAGCCGTTAAGCGACTTTGGTGATACCTGCCCTAAGAGCGTCGTATAACTGAAGTCGCTTAACGGCTAACCACGATTAATCTCTATTTAAACGGTGAATTCAGTCACACCATTGGTGATATCCGCCCTAAGAGAGTCGTTTAAGAGCTAACCGCGATTAATCTCTTTTTAAACGGAAAATTACGTCTCGCTATTGTTTGGTGCCATGGGTTAATCGGGGTTAGCCGTTAAATGACTTTGGTGAGACCGACCCTGAGTTTTTTGTTACACTAGGAGTAATGACACCAGTAGATACTATTTAAAGCTCAATTCGAACGGAAACGAATATCCCTCTTGTCGACCGAATTCGAACCTGTGAAATCCGGTACTACCCTACAAATTAGGTCATGGCTGAACTATATTACTTAACAACTTTTGTGAGACCAATACCTTTAATCTGGACTTCCGTAAGATTTTGAAAAGTCTGGAAAGCGACTAAAGTTGAGATAAATATTTTATTTAAAGTCCTCCATTTCATACTGTTGAAGATATGAAGCAGAAAAAACCCGATCTTGGCCTTCCCCCTCCAGACGTATCGATTAAAAACATGGAGGACATTGTGACTATGAACCTATTTTAAGTGCCCTAGCAGCCATTAATAAGTACGGTGGATCTGAGGCCAGATTGATCCTTTATCTCGATACCCTCCGGCTACTATAGTCCATGCAAAATCTATTGGCGCTTCAAGGTCACACTTTCTCGCTTCCCCAGTCATCAGTTACTATGGTAGCGACCAAGAAGCATGTGCATTCACACTTATTTTCAGCACTTTGGTTGAGGATTTGATTCCAGTACGTTCTTGCTTTTCTTTCTTCTCGTAGATATTTATTTTGCGCTTATCTGATATTACCCTATCAGTTTTTATCTTTTAATTCATTGTTTTATTTAAATTTTGCTTCATATTTATTTAAATTTTTTACTTCATAAAATATTTCCTGTAATGGCTAGTTTTGATGTTAGAAAACAGTCCAAAATACTGATATTTAACGTATACAGGTACTTGAAATGTCTTGTTGAATCCAATCCAGTTGCTACAGTTTTGGAATTGTTTTCGCAAACTCAACAAGCAACTGATGATGCCCGTGGTATTTCTAAAAGAATTTGTGCCGATCCAGAACTTCGACAATATTTTTTAAAAAAATTTCACATAAAAGGTGCGTAACAGAATTAGATGATTTCGACAAAAGTGTCACTTTTTCTGCCTTTAAAATGCCGTTTAACTAAAAAACAGGAAATATTTTTTATTTAGTTTTTAAAGCTTTTTTAAATAAATTTAACTACAGTTTTTTTAACAAATTACTAATTATAAGCAAAGTTAAAATTTTCAGTTGTGCATAAAAACTATTTACATAAAGAAAAGTTTAACAATATGTATAAAAAGTTTATAATAAATCACAGATGTTCTTGTAAAAATACAAAAATTTATCTTAATTTAGAATTCTTACTAAAACATTAGGAATCTGTACCTTCTAAAGAAATTTTCACTTTCTAAAAATGTGTCAACAGACCATAAATCTTTAAATAGATAATAAAATTATACAAAATATTGTTATTGCATTAAGACCTTTGTCAATTCTTGTAAAATCATAAAATAATTAATACAGTGCAATTTTGGAATAGAAAGTTTACCTCCCCACACGATGCATGACACCCCTTAACACAGTGGGAAAAAAGAGTAAAGTCTTTCCCCCACTGTCGTTACCATAGTTACAGTTGGTCATCGGGGAAAAATCAGTGACCTTGAAGTGCCTATTGAGTTTACACCGAGTATAGATTGTTGCCTTTGACGACTGAGCTACTGCGAGTGTTTATTAACTCTTAATTTAAAGTAGCATAGTGCTATATCCCTAATATCATTATTAATTTGGGATATATCATGATATTAAATTTCTGATATCTCTAGAATTAACACATTTGTTTACTAAAATATAGAGTATTACTGAGGTACAAGGCTTCTCCTATATTTTAACTCACACCTTACCATCGTAAATGTATCCTCTAAATGCAGTCGGATTTCTTTAATTTCCCCAAATTAAATGGATTTGCAATCCTTCAACACCATTTATTTGAGGCTCCTTACATTTTACTTTAACTCATTAAAGTAAAACGTTGTGAAAACGTAACATAAATTTCCTCAATTTTACTTCCTTGTTTGAAGTAAAGGTTTTGGTTTCGTTTCGTTTAGAGCGCTACGTACTGCTTTTTGCAAAACGAGGGATAATGAGACCGGGACCTCTGCTTAAAGCCGAATCCGAACGGCTACGAACACTCATGCCAGAGTATGATTCGAACCCACGAATTCCGGTTCCGAAGGCGAGCACCCTAACCATTCGGCCATCGTTGGGGTTTGAAGTAAAGGAATTATTATATTAGGGAAAAACTTAAGTAATTAGATTGACTAATTTAAAATGCTTTTTTAAATTTAGAAATTAATTTTGTAGTAGTTTAAAATTCTTAGTAAAACACTAGGCTGGAATATTAACCCTTTCTCAACCCCCTCATTTGTAGGTGCTGGTCTCATTAACACTCGTGTTGCAAAAACGTAGACCGTAGAAACCCAAACAAAACAAAACCAACTCGCCATTCAACTACTTTTACTAATTAATCTGAGTACGCTATTCTTCCATTTGTAACATTTTCAAGTTAAAATAACAAACAGTATAATGCTAAAAATTTTTAGTAGTGAATCAATTTTTTACGAAAGTGCATTTACGATTTTCCTATCCTTGTTTTAACCTTCTAAATGTCAAACGCGTAGATCTACGGATTCACTGAATGTCTCTGCGTTAATAAAAGAATATGTGTACAGTTTCTAAATTGCGATTCTGAAATGAGAAATATTTACATTTTATCCTTTATATAAGGGCTTTGTTGCCTTTTCCTGTTCTCTCTGTGTCAAACCCGTATACTTACAGATTTATTAAATGATGCTCTGTTGATAAGAGAATAGTGGAACTGTTTGCAGTTTTTAATTATGATTATGAAATGCAACAAATTTACATTTATCCCTTATAATCTTGCCCTATTTTTGTTTTAACCTTATGAGTGTCAAACCTTTATATGTATGGATTTTTTAAATGTTACTGTGTTGATAAAAAAAAGTTGAACGGTTTGTAAATTGTGATTCTGAAATGCAAAAAAGTTTACTTTATTCCTTTATATAAGGGCTTTCTTGCATTTCATTGTTTTAATCTTCTGAGTGTCACACCCATATATTTCTAGATTTACTAAATGTTACTTTATTAATAAAAGAATAGTTGAATTGTTTGGAAATTGTGGTTCTAAAATGCAACAAGTTTACATTTATCTTTTATAATTTTGCCTTTCTTTGTTTTAACCTTATGAGTGTCAAGTCTTTATATGTACGGATTTTCTAAATGTTACTGTGTTGATAAAAAAAATAGGTGTACGGTTTGTAAACTGTGATTTTGAAATGCCTCTTAGTGTTAAATCTATATATGTATATAGTGCGCGACTATAGAATTTTCTAAATTTCTGCTTATTAATTAACACGTTCGCTGCCACCGACGCACTGGCGCGTCAGAGCGGCACCTCCTGGTATGCCGACGACGCACTAACGCGGCGACGGACTTTGATAAGTTATATGCTGTGTTTAGTGTGGCTTTGGAAATTGAACGGCGAGGTTGTTTCGGCACGTTAGTGAAGCATTATTTTTTAATTTTTTGTGGTTGGTTTTCAAAATTTTTGTTTGCATTATTTTTTTTTTTTTTTACTATATCGTTTATGTGTTATATATACTTTGCTACATTAATTTAATATTTAGAGTTGATAGTAATTTTGCATTATTATGTTTAATTATTATTTTGCTTCAACATCTAGAAATAGAAGTAATAATTCAACAACGCCAATATCTGTATATTGTGCTTATTATTTGTAAATGTTTTCAGTATTGTTTCATAAATGGAATAAATGAATATATATGAACGTATATATGAACGGTATTCCGTTTTATTCCTTTTAAACTGCTATTTTATGCAATATACCAGTAATTTCTGAGAATATATCAGACGCGCTGGATCGTAAGTGGCACTCACGAAGAGAGGTTGAGTGTGTGTGCCACTGACGCTCCAGAGCGTCGGAAAAAAAACGCTCTCCTAAACAGGAAATAATATGTTTCTCGTTTTTCTGATTTTCGTAGTAAAATATAACGAACATTTAAACCATTAAAACCCTGTTTTGTAATGCGGCTTCTGAGGATGGTAATATCATTTTTAGTGGCAGCGAATGTGTTAAACATAGGGCTGTTGTTAACTGTTTCATATGAAATTAAGGATTGTAAATATTTTTAGAATTTGGACACACACAGTATACATACGAATTGTAAATTTTTAGCGAAAGAAAAATCGACATGAATAAATTTCGATTAGTTGAGTATTTGATGTATAAATATTTTTCTCACACTAGCAGCCAAAATGCCGGAATATTGACGCCCCGGTCAAATGCAGTGATTGTCCGCCCTTATAGAGCGGACAAGTTTTACACTGCGTAAGAGCGCTTTCCCATTTACCGACACGACAGCGATAAATCTTAGACGACAGTCGTTCTCCGACATCGGCGCAAGTAAAATGCACTAAGATGAGCTACTCGCTTTCCCACCAACCGATTCAGTGACGATTTTGTCGTTTTTGAAAGGCCGATATCGTTTATCGGGCAGTTTTGTCGTTCCACAAGCGCTACTCCTTTTGAATCGGTCCGACAATTTGAGAGCTATCGTTACTCACGTTGTTTGCTTTGGATTAATAAACTA
>CM063507.1:105300299-105332799 GCA_032207245.1 Pardosa pseudoannulata | reverse complement strand
CTCGTACCAAAGGCCAGCACCCTAACCAATCGGCCGTCGTTCGGCTAGCATTAAAGTAAGCGAAAATGTTAAAGCTAGCGAAAAAAGATTTAAAAAGCTAACTAAATCCGAAACGAAGTATTGTAATATTTATATAGTCATTTGAAAGGTTAAATACTAACTTTTACGTTGAAGACATTGTACCTCGCAGACGAATCTATAGTCAACTAAAATCATTGGTTAATGTATAAGGAGTTATGGTAATTATTTTATAGAAAGATCGTTTTGTATGTATTTTACATTTGAAATGATCAGCAACTTATGATGGAATGCAAATATAGATAAGTCAATAAGTAAATATCCCTGCAGGATTAAAAATATATTTCGAAAGAGTATCGTGTACACAAGATTATGTACGCACGTAAGCTAATCATACGAAATAAATAAAAAGAATGTCAAATTATTGTTCTTTATAGTACAGTTGATGGGTCGTTTATACCAAAAATTCTGAAACTTTTATTGCAGTGAGGTTGTTTTACTTTACTGCTATTTTCTACACTTTCACGTATCCAGAAAAGTAAAAATCAAGAGTCTTAAATGCTATCTCTGTATAGCAGACATCCAATTTCAAAAGCGAATACCAGTAAGCTAAGCGACACCGAGGGACTATTTACCACAAATCTTATGACACTCACAGGCTGAGAATCACGGCTATAGATACTTCTTTTTATTGTAATATTAATTTTTTAAATCCTCGGTGGTAAACAGCCTTCCCTAAGGATTAAGCTTTGAGATATTTACCACGAAAATGTTCACTTTGCAACAGTAAAACAACAACCAAAACAGAGAGGAAATAATCACGAGGCTTTCTTTAACATTGTCCAATGTCTAAATAAATTAAAACAAATTCCTGGAAAACGGTAGTATTACTCTAGCCTTTAATAGTGTTAAAGTAAGCGACACAGGTTAAAGCTAGGGAAAAAAGGTTTAAAAAGTTAACTAAATCTAAAACGAAGTATTACAATATTTTTGTAGCCATTTGAAAGGTTAAATACTAAACTTTTACGTTGAAGACATTGTACCTCGCAGACGTATCTATAGTCAACTAAAGTCACGGATAAATGTATAACGAGTTATGGTAATTATTTTGTAGAAAGATCGTTTTGTATGTATTTTACATTTGAAAAGATCAGCAACTTATGATGGAATGCAAATATAGATAGGTCAATAAGTAACTATCACTGCAAGATTGAAAATATATTTCGAAAGAGTATCGTGTACACAAGATTATGTATGCATGTAAGCTAATCATACAAATTAAAAAGAAAATAATGTCAAATCCTGAAACTTTTATTGTAGTGAGGTTGTTTGTGATACTTTACTGCTATTTTCTGCACTTTCGCGTATCCAGAAAAGTAAAAATCAAGAGTCTTAAAAAATATCTCTGTATAGCAGACAACCAATTTAAAAAGCGAATACCAGTAAGCTAAGCGACACCGAGGGACTATTTACCACAACTCTTATGAGACTCACAGGTTGAGAATCATGGCTATAGATACTTCTTTGAATTGTAATATTTATTTTTTAAAATCCTCGGTGGTAAACAGCCTTCCCTAAGGATTAGGCTTTCAGATCTTTACCACTAATCAATTCACTCCGCAACAGTAAACCCCCCACCAAAACAGAGAGAAAATTGAGTCTTTCTTTAACAATGTCTAATATCTAAATAAATTAAAACAAATTCCTGGAAAAAGGTAGTATTATGCTAGCCTTTAATAGTGTTAAAGTAAGCGAAAAAGGTTAAAGCTAGCGAAAAAAGGTTTAAAAAGCTAACTAAATCTAAAACGAAGTTTTGTAATATTTATATAGTCATTTGAAAGGTTATTTAGATGCTGACTTTTTACGTTGAAGACATTGTACCTCGCAGACGCATCTATAGTAATCTAAAGTCGTGGGTAAATGTATAACGAGTTACGGTAATTTTGTAGAAAGATCGTTTTGTATGTATTTTACATTTGAAAAGATCAGCAACATATGATGGAATTCAAATATAGATAGATCGATAAGTAACTATCATAATAACATAACATAATAACATAAGTCTAATTATTTAAGTCTTATGGAGATTACACATTATTTATGTACCATCAATTTTTAACTGTAATGAAATAATTTCACAGCAGTGAAACCCATTTTTTGTAACATTCTGTAATTTTAAACTCTTAAAAATATTTCAGTTTCATTATTTTCGTACTAAATTAGTAACTTCGAATTATTCCAGGTACTTTACTTTTGTATATTTCTTATTCAAAATTTTGAAAAACCTCTACTACTGTGTTTAATATATAACTGAGCATACTTTTAGAAAATCTAAAAGCATTTTGACATAAAGGATTTAGTACCATATATGGGCTAAAACAACTGTCAATACCTTGTAAAGTTTTTAAATATTCTTATATAAATAGTGTAACTTAAATGAAAATTGATATCCAGGTTTGTTACTTTATAAATTCGGATGCTAAAAGAAACAGATAAAGGCAAGTGGTTAGTAGGCTGCGCATTAAGAATATTTTCTTGGGATTTTGTAGGGCGACTTAATTTCTATCAAATACTCTTGTATTTTAATAAAAACTTCCATTGAAATAGCACTTCCTGCCGTATATGATTAATGTAAAAACATACATTCCAATACCAGTTGTACAGAAGAAATTGTTAAACTTGAAAATTTAAATTTAACGCTCGTTGTCCCCTTAAGATTGTTAAACAGAAAATTTTATATAGCTTACTAGTTTAAAATTTTTTAATACTGGTCTAAATAAGTAACGTTAAAATATTGTATAAAAATATTTGTGTAGAAACATCAATATTTTTATTTGTTTAGCTAAAACATGTGTTAATTTCCACCTTTAAAATTTCAACCCATATAAAAAAAAAAACTTTGTTAAGAGTTATTTTGACTGAAACAATATTATATGTTATTACAATCAAAATAACTTTTATACTAATGTTTTTCTGTACATCATGTAATAACACATTTTTACAAAATATCATTTAAAATTCATAACTTGAAATTCAAAGTCTCTTGTTCTCGTAAGTTTCTTTTGTTAAACTGAGACTTTTGTATGGTCAACACGCTTCAAATCGTTTATTCATAACCATATAAATATTAGTGTCACATTGTTAAAACATTGTATAGATTGGAAATCATTTAGTAAAAATTTAAGGAGTAGAAATATTAAGTTTTAATAATTATAAAAAAAAAATGTCGAAATTTTTACTTTTAAAACTTTAAGTTGTACAGAAAAAGCTTAATGCAAAAGTTATTTTCATTTACTAAATAAAGAACAAAATAACAGTATATAGAATGAGTATGAAATTTTAATGAAGCTCATTTTGAAACAAATTAATAGTTTGAAAACTATTACCTTGAAATCTCTATCAACTTTTACATAAAGTTTTAATGTCTTTACATCGCCAAGAAAATGGATTTAAAAATATAATAAAAGTTTTACAAGTTTACGTTCTCCTTAAAACTTCCAGATGATATTAACACAGAGTTTCAATTTGATTATATGTATGAAAGCATGCTTCAGTCTCGTTAAAAAACATTTACTGCATTAAACATCATTTTCAATTATTTCTATCATTTTCCTTTGAATTTTCACGTTTTTACGTTTTTTATGGCTTCTTGGGTTTTTAAAACATGCAGTTTTTAAATGTTTCACATCCGCTCACTGATATCCTTCTCTAAATGCTGAAAAAACCTTTTAGATGTTTCTGCATTATCTTCTGCATTGTCTTCTTGCTTTCCCATCTTGCAGTCGTCATCGGACAAAACTTTACACTCTTCTACAGGGGGAGGATGTGCTGTATTTTTTTGTAACTGAAGATTATTTTGAGATGTTTGAGAATCTGCTTCTACCTTTGAATCTTTCGAATCTGTCAAATTTTTTTCAGGTTCACTGTTTACACCGACTACAAGAGTACTAGTTTCGTCTTCTTGCAAAGAATCAACACTTTCAGATGATTTCACGAATTTAGACAAACATGACAGTAGACAGTTTTCAGCATTCTTAATTATACCCTTTATGCGAATTTCAACTGTAGAATTAGGCTGTAAATTGTGTTCTCTTCTTAACAAATCTAAAGACCATGAGTTGAAAGAACTTGCTTTTAAGGCTAAAGCTAATGCATCGGCGATATTTACTTGAACCTCGTTCTGTTCCATAGGATTTTCTACATTGCTTTCACTGTCTTCTGCACTATCGTTCTTATCCCAACTGCTCATTTGACTATCATCTTCACTCTCGTTCTTATCCCAACTGCTCATTTGACTATCATCTTCACTCTCGTTCTTATCCCAACTGCTCATTTGACTATCATCTTCACTCTCGGAGGACATTCCATCACTGTCTGAAGATAAAGATTTTGGAGTCAGAACACTGTTACTGGCTTGAAGCGTGTTAAAAATAGGCAAACATGACATAGTCAAAGTATCCCAACCAGTGTTCAACATGTCGACGTTTATAATAAATTTGTATATTGCTGAAATAGCCATTTCTGCAGCTTCCTCACAACCCTTGTTCCTCATAATTGCTCCTATGATAGCTACACTAATGGAAAACATCATGAAAAGCTCCGGTTCAAACCCATCGGTATGATAAGAAGCCGATAAATTATCAATAATTTCCTGATACAGGTGGTCAACTGGGTCCAATTTGTCTATTACATCATAAATAAAGTAATTATGCAATATTAAGCGTTCACTAATTTCATTCACGGTTACTTTTATGACGTCATTAAAAGCATTGTGGATGAAATCTCTGCACGGCGTAGCAGTGGTACCTTCATAAGGATCGAAATACAAATAAGTCATGACATAACTAACCAAATCTTCAGCAAATAACAGCTTATCAGCATTCTCGGGAAGGCCAAATTTCGGATTATCCATGTGAGCGAAAATTCAATGGTGTGCCTCAGACAGCTATAAAATCCGACTCGCACTCATAGAGAGACTTCACGAAGCATACAGACTTTCTAAATCAAGATCTATATCAACAGAATCAAAATTTCTGATTGCTGCCAGATTAAGCTAACTTTAAAAGACATGGACTAAATCCTGAGGCTGTTGCTTAACGGACACGGTCTCTGATTGGTCCACCGAGGAACTTTGGAAATACTTAATTATACTGAATTCCTTAAGGTCCGGTCTAACCAAAGTCGTTTAACAGCTAACCACGATTAACTCATGGAGCCAACCAATGGTGTTACGCAATTCTTCTTTTAAACAGAGATTAATCGCGGTTAACCGTTAAGCGACTTTGGTGATATCGTCCCTAAGACCGTCATTTAACCGAAGTCGTTTAACGGAGCATGGTTTAACGGCTAACCGCGATTAATCTCTGTTTAAATGGTGAATTCCGACTACTACTCCATTTAAACAGAGATTAATCGCGGTTAGCCGTTAAGGGACATTGGTGATAACTGCCGTAGGAGCGTCGTATAACAGAAGTCGCTTAACGGCTAACCGCGATTAATCTCTGTTTAAACGGTGAATTCAGTCCCACCATTGGTGATATCCGCCCTAAGAGAGTCGTTTAACAGCTAACCGCGATTAATCTCTGTTTAAACGGAAAATTATGTCCCGCTATTGTTTGGTGCCATGGGTTAATCGCGGTTAGCCGTTAAATGACTTTGGTGAGACCGACCCTGAGTTTTTTGTTACAGTAGGAGTAATGACACCAGTAGATAGATACTATTTAAAGCTAAATTCGAACGGAAACGAATATCCCTGTTGTCGACGGGATTCGAACCTGTGAAATCCGGTACTACCCTACCCATTAGGTTATGACTGAACTATATTGCTTAACAACTTTTGTGAGACCAATACCTTCATCAGTTACTATGGTAGCGACCAAGAAGCATGTGCATTCACACTTATTTTCAGCACTTCAGTTGAGGATTTGATTCCAATACGTTCTTGCTTTTCTTTCTTCTCGTAGATATTTATTTTGCGCTTATCTGATATTACCCTATCAGTTTTTATCTTTTAATTCATTGTTTTATTTAAATTTTGCTTCATATTTATTTAAATTTTTTACTTCATAAAATATTTCCTGTAATGGCTAGTTTTGATGTTAGAAAACAGTCCAAAATACTGATATTTAACGTATACAGGTACTTGAAATGTCTTGTTGAATCCAATCCAGTTGCTACAGTTTTGGAATTGTTTTCGCAAACTCAACAAGCAACTGATGATGCCCGTGGTGTTTGTAAAAGAATTTGTGCCGATCCAGAACTTCGACAATATTTTTTAAAAAATTTCACATAAAAGGCGCGTAACAGAATTAGATGATTTCGACAAAAGTGTCACTTTTTCTGCCTTTAAAATGCCGTTTAACTAAAAAACAGGAAATATTTTTTTATTTAGTTTTTAAAGCTTTTTTAAATAAATTTTTAACTACAGTTTCTTAACAAATTACTAATTATAAGCAAAGTTAAAATTTTCAGTTGTGCATAAAAACTATTTACATAAAGAAAAGTTTAACAATATGTATAAAAAGTTTATAATAAATCACAGATGTTCTTGTAAAAATACAAAAATTTATCTTAATTTAAAATTCTTACTAAAACATTAGGAATCTGTACCTTCTAAAGAAAATTTCACTTTCTAAAAATGTGTCAACAGACCATAAATCTTTAAATAGATAATAAAATTATACAAAATATTGTTATTGCATTAAGACCTTTGTCAATTCTTGTAAAATCATAAAATAATTAATACAGTGCAGTTTTGGAATAGAAAGTTTACCTCTCCACACGATGCATGACACCCCTTAACACAGTGGGAAAAAAGAGTAAAGTCTTTCCCCCACTGTCGTTACCATAGTTACAGTTGGTCATCGGGGAAAAATCAGTGACCTTGAAGTGCCTATTGAGTTTACACCGAGTATAGATTGTTGCCTTTGACGACTGAGCTACTGCGAGTGTTTATTAACTCTTAATTTAAAGTAGCATAGTGCTATATCCCTAATATCATTATTAATTTGGGATATATCATGATATTAAATTTCTGATATCTCTAGAATTAACACATTTGTTTACTAAAATATAGAGTATTACTGAGGTACAAGGCTTCTCCTATATTTTAACTCACACCTTACCATCGTAAATGTATCCTCTAAATGCAGTCGGATTTCTTTAATTTCCCCAAATTAAATGGATTTGCAATCCTTCAACACCATTTATTTGAAACTCCTTAAATTTTACTTTAACTCATTAAAGTAAAACGTTGTGAAAACGTAACATAAAATTCCTCAATTTTACTTCCTTGTTTGAAGTAAAGGTTTTGGTTTCGTTTCGTTTAGAGCGCTACGTACTGCTTTTTGCAAAACGAGGGATAATGAGACCGGGACCTACTGCTTAAAGCCGAATCCGAACAGCTACGAACATCCCTGCCACAGTGGGATTCGAACCCACGAACTCCGGTTCAGAAGGCGAGCACCCTAACCATTCGGCCATCGTTCGGCGTATGAAGTAAAGGAATTATTATATTAGGGAAAAACTTAAGTAATTAGATTGACTAATTTAAAATGCTTTTTTAAATTTAGAAATTAATTTTGTAGTAGTTTAAAATTCTTAGTAAAACACTAGGCTGGAATATTAACCCCCTCATTTGTAGGTCCTGGTCTCATTAGCACTCGTGTTGCAAAAAAGTAGACCGTAGAAACCGAAACAAAACAAAACCAACCCGCCATTCAACTACTTTTACTAATTAATCTGAGTACGCTATTCTTCCATTTGTAACATTTTCAAGTTAAAATAACAAACAGTATAATGCTAAAATTTTTTAGTAGTGAATCAATTTTTTACGAAAGTGCATATATAACTTTCCTTTCCTTGTTTTAACCTTCTAAATGTCAAACGGGTAGATCTACGGATTCACTGAATGTATCTGCGTTGATAAAAGAATATGTGTACAGTTTCTAAATTTGCGATTCTGAAATTGCGATTCTGAAATATTTACATTTTATCCTTTATATAAGGGCTTTGTTTCTTTTTCCTGTCTCTCTGTGTCAAACCCGTATATTTACAGATTTATTAAATGATGCTCTGTTGATAAGAGAATAGTGGAACTGTTTGCAGTTTTTAATTGTGATTATGAAATGCAACAAATTTACATTTATCCCTTATAATCTTGCCCTATTTTTGTTTTAACCTTATGAGTGTCAAACCTTTATATGTATGGATTTTTTAAATGTTACTGTGTTGATAAAAAAAAGTTGAACGGTTTGTAAATTGTGATTCTGAAATGCAAAAAAGTTTACTTTATTCCTTTATATAAGGGCTTTCTTGCATTTCATTGTTTTAATCTTCTGAGTGTCACACCCATATATTTCTAGATTTACTAAATGTTACTTTATTAATAAAAGAATAGTTGAATTGTTTGGAAATTGTGGTTCTAAAATGCAACAAGTTTACATTTATCTTTTATAATTTTGCCTTTCTTTGTTTTAACCTTATGAGTGTCAAGTCTTTATATGTACGAATTTTCTAAATGTTACTGTGTTGATAACAAAAAATAGATGTACGGTTTGTAAACTGTGATTTTGAAATGCCTCTTAGTGTTAAATCTATATATGTATATAGTGCGCGACTATAGAATTTTCTAAATTTCTGCTTATTAATTAACACGTTCGCTGCCACCGACGCACTGGCGCGTCAGAGCGGCACCTCCTGGTATGCCGACGACGCACTAACGCGGCGACGGACTTTGATAAGTTATATGCTGTGTTTAGTGTGGCTTTGGAAATTGAACGGCGAGGTTGTTTCGGCACGTTAGTGAAGCATTATTTTTTAATTTTTTGTGGTTGGTTTTCAAAATTTTTGTTTGCATTATTTTTTTTTTTACTATCTCGTTTATGTGTTATATATACTTTGCTACATTAATTTAATATTTAAAGTTGATAGTAATTTTGCATTATTATGTTTAATTATTATTTTGCTTCAACATCTAGAAATAGAAGTAATAATTCAACAATGCCAATATCTGTATATTGTGCTTATTATTTGTAAATGTTTTCAGTATTGTTTCATAAATGGAATAAATGAATATATATGAACGGTATTCCGTTTTATTCCTTTTAAACTGCTATTTTATGCAATATACCAGTAATTTCTGAGAATAATAATCAGACGCACTGGAGCGTCAGTGGCACTCACGAAGAGAGGTTGAGTCTGTGTGCCACTGACGCTCCAGAGCGTCGGAAAAAAAAACGCTCTCCTAAACAGGAAATAATATGTTTCTCGTTTTTCTGATTTTCGTAGTAAAATATAACGAACATTTAAACCATTAAAACCCTGTTTTGTAATGCGGCTTCTGAGGATGGTAATATCATTTTTAGTGGCAGCGAATGTGTTAAACATAGGGCTGTTGTTAACTGTTTCATATGAAATTAAGGATTGTAAATATTTTTAGAATTTAAACACACACAGTATAAATACGAATTGTAAATTTTTAGCGAAAGAAAAATCGACATGAATAAATTTCGATTAGTTGAGTATTTGATGTATAAATATTTTTCTCACACTAGCAGCCAAAATGCCGGAATATTGACGCCCCGGTCAAATGCAGTGATTGTCCGCCCTTATAGAGCGGACAAGTTTTACACTGCGTAAGAGCGCTTTCCCATTTACCGACACGACAGCGATAAATCTTAGACGACAGTCGTTCTCCGACATCGGCGCAAGTAAAATGCACTAAGATGAGCTACTCGCTTTCCCACCAACCGATTCAGTGACGATTTTGTCGTTTTTGAAAGGCCGATATCGTTTATCGGGCAGTTTTGTCGTTCCACAAGCGCTACTCCTTTTGAATCGGTCCGACAATTTGAGAGCTATCGTTACTCACGTTGTTTGCTTTGGATTAATAAACTAGATTTTTGTAATACAGTTGTTACATGACTTTATTTTTAAATTCATTATTAATATAATTAAATATTTTACTTACTTGTACTTAGATTTCTTACGTATTTAATTGACACATTCTGGTCAGATTTTAATGTTATGTTATGTTATTCTCGCTTGCTTGATCATAAAATGCAACTTTATCGCAGATTTGCTATCATTACTGTTTGAATTTCACATCTGTTATATTACGTTCTGATCTGCAATAATTAATAAGTTCATTTATCGCATACTGTTGCTTTTGAAAGCAAATGACTGAGTGTATCAAATTTTGATTTAAGATTATTTAATAAATTTAAAGAGGTAAAGTGACTAAAGAAAAAATGATCTGATAAATGTGTTAATAGTTCAAATTAAATAACTTAAAAAGGGAAATGAAATGGACAAAATTAATAACATAAAACTAGAAAAGAGCCATTAAAATTGAAAATATTTTTATTCGTATTTTTTAATATATTATTGTTTTAAATAAAAATCATTTTAATTATTAGAAGAGATGCCAGAATTTTAGCAGATTTAAGAGAGTTACAGAAAAAAAATTAAAATTTTTAAAATGAAATAGTAAAACTGGAAAGGAATAGCGTTTATACGACTTTGGCCGGCCACTTCCCGAAGTGCCCGGAACTACCCGGCCAATATTCGATGTGCTGAAGCAAGACTGTTCCGTAGGGGGCATAGTTGTAGATTCCGGTGTGATGACGGCATACACATGGTAGAAAGGAGAGTTTGTTAAATTTTCAGTGTATCTGGCATCCAAGTATCGAATCCCGAACCTGGTACCGTGTTATTGTTTACGGGCCCGCCAACTAAATAGTTTCGATTGTGGGGTAGTGTGCTTTCCCCGGATAAGTAAGACATTTCATTATTCGTTTGCTTTTTGTTATACTATGAATAAAACTCAGTTTCAAGAATTTGTAGAAACTTAAAAATTTATAGTTAAATACTATTATAATTATATTTATAGTATTAATACTTTATAGTTTCACCTAAAACTTAAACGTGTATATCGACTGCTAAACCCCGAAAGGGATCACCGCGTGGTTAGAGAGTATCATATTGTTTTTCTATAGATTTTTTCCCATGACTTCTCCTGACGAAACTAGTATGCTGGTCGAAGATGACGCACATGCAAATGAGGAACCAACTTATGATATGAGAACAGTGTTCTTAAGGAAATTGAATATATTGCTGCAAGAGAAAGCAAAAAATAGCTGGATCCTCAGCATAGACAAGTACTGTACTTTCATAGAGGACGTTTAAAGGGTTAATCAAAGCAAAAGAAAAGAAAGTGTTGATTATCGTCGACTAAGAAAATATGATGTTATTAAGGTTGAAGGAAAAAAAAACTTATCAGGCACTTTGTCTCAACGTCACGAACTACTATAATGCCCTTCCCATTCATATTAATCTTTACGACAGCCAATAGACAAACAATAAACTGCCCTTCCGTTTGAAACTAAAGCCAGAATTGTCATAATTGGAGAATTTTCCCTACTGCGTGAAATCGGCTTATTGTGCCAGTAACAGAAGACAATAGCGTTATTTTGTACTATGTGAACACAGAAGAGTTATTCAACTTGCTACATGATACTCACTTGAAAATTGAACATAGAGGTCGCACACGGATGGAGAAGGAGCTGCAAACTAAGTACAGAATTGTCAACAAGGAAATCATTAAATTATATCTCCGCTTATGCAAACAGTGTCAGACCAAATTATCTAATCCTAAGAAAGTTCTAGTTTCTATACCTTTGATATTTAAATAATTTAACTCAAGATGCCAAGTAAATCTTATCGACATGCAAAGTAACCCAGACAGCGAATTCAAGTTTATACTCAATCACCAGAATCATTCAACAAAGTTCATATTGTTGCGAGCTATGAAAAGCTCTGAAAGTATTCCATTTTGCTTGAGAAACTACTTACATTGGCATCCGTATGCACAGAGGAAAAATCATTACGAACCCTTGCCTCTTCACAATCGCTGACTGGTGGCCAAGGCTACACTCGATGCAGTTGCACTACTAAGTGCTTAAAAAAAAAAAAAAAAAAAACAGCAGATGTAAAAATAAAAAATAAAAACTGTTGTGCAATTCGAAATGTCATAAAGTTCATCTTGTTGTAACAAGTACAGATATTTTTCTGTAATAAACTAATTCAGTAGATTAATGTGATTATCTTTTTGTTTGTATGTTTTCCCCAAGGGACAGGAAATTGTCATAAGAGACCAGGAGGTTTCTGGTACTGTGAGATCCTTACTCACTAAAATTTCTAACTTCAGACTACAGCCTTTCTAGGGCCACCTTATCTCCTTGGCCATTGTTCCGAAGGACGATCCTAGGCGCCTAAGAGGGGCGGATTCGTCGGAAATCTCATCTGTGGCAGCTATAATGTGATTATCATTAACATTACGGTATGCAAACACCCCAAATTTGCTCATGACCTTTTTCTTCTGACTTTGGCCGATCGTAGCATGATAGTTCCTGCATTGGCTGGCCAAACCCCGAAATCAAGGAAAGATTGGACATTGGCTGATCGTTTTGAGGCGATATTGGCTATTTCGCGATTTGGCCGGCCGATTCGAGAACTGGCCAACTTCGGGCTTTGGCCGTAACATACACACACACACACACACACACACATATATATATACATATATATGTATATGTATGTATATATATATGTATATAATACATATATATATATAATAATATACATATATATACATATATATATATATATATATGTATATATATACTTATTTATACGTGTGTGTGACTGTGTAAACAAGAATAGTTAATTCTAAACAATGGATTTTAAATTTAGTTTAAATATTAAAACCATTTTTTGTGATAATGGTATATTAAACTATTTTTTAATTGCGGCGGAAAGAAGATCGAACGGTAGAGCGCTGCTTTTCGGTCTGGGAATTTGCAGTTTAGACTTTAACCCCTTTTAGTAACAACGTTTTACTTTAACCCATTTAAAGTAAAACGTTGTGAAAAACATAACATTAATTTAGCCATTTTTACTTCTTTGAAGTAAAGGAATTATTATATTCGAGAGAAACTTCAGTATTCAGATTGATTAATTTAAATTCTTTTTTCAAAATTTAGCAATTTTTCAGTAAAAGAGTTCAGTTTTAATTCCCCAATAAAATACTCCCTATTCATTTACTTTACTAATTAATCATAGAGCCCTATATTAACCGTCTTTGACATTTTAAAGTTAAAATAATAAACAGTATAATGCTAAAAGTTTTGAGTAATGAGTCATTTGTTTTATGAATGAATGACTTGCATTTCCTTGTTTTAATCTTCTAAATGTCAAACCCGTACATGTATGGATTCACTGATTTCTACTGCGTTGATAAAAGAATATTTGTACAGTTTGTAAATTGTGATTCTGAAATGCAAAAAGTTTACATTTATTTCTTTTTATATAAGGACTCTCTTTCATTTCTTTGTTTTAATCATCTGAGTATCAAACCCATATATTTCTAGATTTATTAAATGTGACTCTGTTAATAAAAGAATTGTTGAATTGTTTGCAAATTGTGGTTCTGAAATGCAACAAATTTACATTTATCCTTTATACTTTTGCCTTTCTTTGTTTTAATGTTATGTGTGTTAAACCCGTACATCTATGGATTCACTGATTGCCACTGCGTTGATAAAAGGGTAGTTGTAAAGTTTATAAATTGTGATTCTGAAATGAAATGATAACATTTATTTCTTTATATAAGGACTTTCTTTCATTTCTTTGTTTTAATCATCTGAGTGTCAAACCCATATATTTCCATATTTACTAAATGTTACTCTGTTAATAAAAGCATAGTTAAATTATTTGCCAATTGTAGTTCTGAAATGCAACAAATTTACATTTGTCTTTTATATTTTTCCTTTGTTTTAACCTTATGAGTGTCAATCTTTTATATGTACGGATTTTCTCGCTGATAAAACACATATATGTACGGTTTGTAAATTGTGATTCTGAAATACAACAAAGTTACATTTATCTTTTGTAGTATTGCCTTTCTTTGTTTTAACTTTATGAGTGTCAAGCCCTTATATGTACGGATTTTCTGAATGTTACTGTGTTGATAAAAAAAATAAATGTACGGTTTGTAAATTGTGATTCTGAAATGCAAAAAAATAATTACATTTATTCCTTTATATTAGGACTGTCTTGGCTTTCTTTGTTTTAACCATGTGTGTTTGTGACCCTTGTCTGTACAAATTCTCTAAATGATACTGTGTTTATAAAAGAACAGGTGTATTGTTTGACAATTGTGATTCAGAATTGTAACAAATATACACTTATTTCTTTATATTAAAACTTTCTGTTTTAACCCTCTGAGTGTTAAATCTATATATGTACGAAATTTCCAAATGTTACTGAATTGATAAAATAATAGGTGTACAGTTTGTAAATTGGGATTCTGAGATGCAAAACGTTTACATTTATTCCTTTATATAAGGACTTTATTACATTTCCTTGATTTAATCCGCTGAGTGTCAAACCGATATATTTCCAGATTTACTGAATGTTACTCTGTTAATAAAAGAATAGTTGAATTGTTTGGAAATTGTGGTTCTGAAATGCAACAAATTTACATTTATCTTTTATATTTTTGCCTTTCTTTGTTTTAACCTTATGATTGTCAAGCGTTTATTTGTACGGATTTTCTAAATGTTACTGCAAACTATCATTTACTGGACATATATACGAATAATTTGTTACTAAAATTGGAAAAAATACGGCCAAAACAGTGCAAGCGAAATAGAAATCAGATTGTACGGGCAAATCAGTAAAGGCCCGAAAGCTGTGCTGACAAAACAGGGAAGGGGTTAAGCCCTCGGTTGTAAACAGCCTTCCCTAAGGTTTTGAGATACTTACCACGAAACAATTCACTTCGCAACAGTAAAACAACCTCCAAAACAGAGGAAATAATCATAAGTCTTTCTTTAACAATGTCCAATGTCTAAATAAATTAAAACAAATTCCTAGAAAAAGGTAGTATTATGCTAGCCGTTAATAGTGTTAAAGTAAGCGAAAAATGTTAATGCTAGGGAAAAAAAGTTTTAAAAAGCTAACTAAATCTAAAACGAAGTATTGTAATATTTATATAGTCATTTGAAAGGTTAGTTAGATGCTAACTTTTTACGTTGAAGACATTGTACCTCGCAGACGCATCTATAGGCAACTAAAGTCATGGGTAAATGTATAACGAGTTATGGTAATTATTTTGTAGAAAGATCATTTTGTCTGTATTTTATATTTGAAAAGAACAGCAACTTATGATGGAATGCTAATATAGATAGGTCAATAACTATCACTGCAGGATTCAAAATATATTTCTAAAGAGTATCATGTACACAAGATTATGTACGCATGTAAGCTAATCATACGAATTAAAAAAAAAGAATGCCAAATTATTTTTCTTTATAGTAGAGTTGATGGGTCATTTATACCAAAAATCCTAAAACTTTTATTGCAGTGAGGTTGTTTGTTTTAAATTACTGCTATTTTATGCACTTTCACGTATCCAGAAAAGTAAAAATTAAGAGTCTTAAACGATATCTCGGTATAGCAGACGTCTAATTTCAAAAGCGAATACCAGTAAGCTAAGCGACACCAAGGGACTATATACCACAAATATTATGAGAATCACAGGTTGAGAATCATGGCTATAGATACTTCTTTTTATTGTAATATTTATTTTTTAAATCCTCGGTTGTAAACAGCCTTCCCTAAGGCTTTGAGAAAATTTACCACGAAACAGTTCACTTCTCAACAGTAAAACAACCGCCAAAACAGAGAGGAAATCCTCACGAGGCTTTCTTTAACAATGTCCAATGTCTAAATAAATTAAAATAAATTCCTGGAAAACGGTAGTATTACGCTAACCTTTAATAGTGTTAAAGTAAGCGAAACAGGTTAAAGCTAGAGAAAAAAGGTTTAAAAAGCTAACTAAATCTAAAACGAAGTATTGCAATATTTTTGTAGCAATTTGAAAGGTAAAATACTAAACTTTCATGTTGAAGACATTGTACCTCGCAGACGTATCTATAGTCAACTGAAGTCATGGATAAATGTATAACGAGTTATGGTAATTAATTTGTAGAAAGATCGTTCTGGTTGTCAAAAGATCAGTAGCTTATGATGGAATGTAAATATAGATAGGTCGATAATTAACAATCACTACAGTACTAAAAATACATATTGAAAGAGTATCGTGTACACAAGATTAAGTACGCATGTAATTTAATTTTAAAAAAAGTATCAAGTCAAATGAGTGTTCTTTATAACAGAGTTGATGTATCGTTTTTATAAAAAATCTTGCGATTTTCATTGCATTGATGTTATTTTTGATTGTTTTCCTTTACTTTTATTTTCCGAACTTTCTTGTATTCAGAAAAGTAAAAGTCAAGATTCTTAAGTCGACATCCAACTTCTCAGTGAAAAAAATCACGGTCTGATTTAAGATAGAAATTATGACTGGTTTCTTCCTTTTTTTTAACTCCTTAATTCAGTTTTTTTAAGGCTGGCCAAAAAGAAATCAAACATTTTTTTAATGTAAAACACACAATTTAGAACGTTGTCTTGCCAAGAAATTTACAAAATTACAAAAAAAAATTAATAAAAGTTTTTATTGCAATTTTGGATTTTTAAACTTTGCAGAAAATAGTCGAATATTGTAATATTACACGCACATCAGCATTTTTTATCTTTCTTCTCGAATTCCCATTTCAGAATAAACATTCAGTAAAAATACTTATAAATAACAACAATACTAGTATCTATAAAATTAATAAAACGATATAATATCAATAAAAAGATTTTGCTTTCACACTGTTATTTTCAACTCTCGATTGCATATGAGTGTGAAAAATTATAGCAACATAAAGTACAAAGCCGCCCGAATTATCCAGAGTGTGCACAGTTTGGCGAGTTTAGATCGCTCAAGATAACTCGAGCTTGCACGTTATCTGGTTAAGTCTTAATTTAGATTGCAAATTATCTAACATCACTTTTTAATTGCAACGAAATAATTTCACAGTAGTAAGACGCATTACATTCTCTTATTTTAAACTTATAAAAATATTTTAAAGTTTGATTATTTTTGTACTAAATTAGTAATTCCAGGTACTTTACTTTTGTACATTTATTCAAAATTTTGAAAAATCTATTACTGTGCTTGACATAACTGAGTATACTTTTTGAAAATCTAAAAGCATTTTAAGAGAAAGGGCTTAATAATATAAAAGGGCGAAAACAATTGACAATACACTGTAAAATTTTTAAATAGTTATATAAATAGTGCAACGTAAAAGATAATTGATATCTTAGTTTGTTATTTTATAATCTCTGATGCTAAAAGAAACAGATAAAGGCAAGTGGTTAGTAGGCTGAGCTTTAAAAATATTCTCTTAGGAATATTGCAGTATAACTTAATTTCTATCAAATACTCTCGTATTTTAGTAAAAAATTCCTATGTAATAGCACTTCCTGCCGTATATGTTTAATGTAGTAACATAGATTCCAATACCAGTTGTACAGAAGAAATTGTTAAACTTGAAAATTTAAATTTAATGTTCGTTGTCCCCTTAAAATTGTTAAAACAGAAAATTTTATATAGTGTACTAATTTAAAAATTTTTTAATAGTGGTATAAATAAGTGTAACGTTAAAATATTGTATAAAAATATTTGTATAGAAACATCAATATTTTTATTTGTTTAGCTAAAACATGTGTCAATTTCCCCCTTTAAAATTTCAAACGATATAAAAAAACAACTTTGTTAAGAGTTATTTTGACTGAAACAATATTATATGTTATTACAATCAAAATAACTTTTATACTAATGTTTTTCTGTACATCATGTAATAACACATTTTTACAAAATATCAATTGGAAATTTATAACTTGAAATTCAAAGTCTCTTGTTCTCGTAAGTTTCTTTTGTTAAACTGAGACTTTTGTATGGTCAACACGCTTCAAATCGTTTATTCATAACCATATAAATATTAGTGTCACATTGTTAAAACATTGTATAGATTGGAAATCATTTAGTAAAAATTTAAGGAGTAGAAATATTAAGTTTTACTAATTAGAAAAAAATGTGTCGAAATTTTTACTTTTAAAACTTTCAGTTGTACAGAAAAAGCTTAATGCAAAAGTTATTTTGATTGACTAAATAAAGAACAAAATAACAGTATATAGAATGAGTATGAAATTTTAATGAAGCTCATTTTGAAACAAATTAATAGTTTGAAAACTATTACCTTGAAATCTCGATCAACTTTTACATAAAGTTTTAATGTCTTTACATCGCCAAGAAAATGGATTTAAAAATATAATAAAAATTTTACAAGTTTACGTTCTCCTTAAAACTTCCAGATGATATTAACACAGAGTTTCAATATGATTATATGTATGAAAGCATGCTTCAGTCTCGTTAAAATACATTTACTGCATTAAACATCATTTTCAATTATTTCTATCATTTTCCTTTGAATTTTCTCGTTTTTTTTTTATAGCTTCTTGGGTTTTTAAAACATGCAGTTTTAAAATGTTTCACATCCGCTCACCGATATCCTTCTCTAAATGCTGAAAAAACCTTTTAGATGTTTCTGCATTATCTTCTGAATTGTCTTCTTGCTTTCCCATCTTGCAGTCGTCATCGGACAAAACTTTACACTCTTCTACAGGGGGAGGATGTGCTGTATTTTTTTGTAACTGAAGATTATTTTGAGATGTTGGAGAATCTGTTTCTACCTTTGAATCTTTCGAATCGATCAAATGTTTTTCAGGTTCACTGTTTACACCGACTACAAGAGTACTAGTTTCGTCTTCTTGCAAAGAATCAACACTTTCAGATGATTTCACGAATTTAGACAAACATGACAGTAGACAGTTTTCAGCATTCTTAATTATACCCTTTATGCGAATTTCAACTGTAGAATTAGGCTGTAAATTGTGTTCTCTTCTTAACAAATCTAAAGACCTTGAGTTGAAAGAACTTGCGTTTAAGGCTAAAGCTAATGCATCGGCGATATTTACTTGAACCTCATTCTGTTCCATAGGAGTTTCTACATTGCTTTCACTGTCTTCTGCACTATCGTTCTTATCCCAACTGCTCATTTGACTATCATCTTCACTCTCGTTCTTATCCCAACTGCTCATTTGACTATCATCTTCACTCTCGTTCTTATCCCAACTGCTCATTTGACTATCATCTTCACTCTCGGAGGACATTCCATCACTGTCTGAAGATAAAGATTTTGGAGTCAGAACACTGTTACTGGCTTGAAGAGTATTAAAAATAGGCAAACATGACATAGTCAAAGTATCCCAACCAGTGTTCAACATGTCGACGTTTATAATAAATTTGTATATTGCTGAAATAGCCATTTCTGCAGCTTCCTCAAAGCCCTTGTTCCTCATAATTGCTCCTATGTTAGCTACACTAATGGAAAACATCATGAAAAGCTCCGGTTCAAACCCATCGGTATGATAAGAAGCCGATAAATTATCAATAATTTCCTGATACAGGTCTTCAACTGGGTCCAATTTGTTTATTACATCATAAATAAGGTAGTTATGCAATTTTAAGCGGTCACCAATTACATTCACGGCTACTTTTACGACGTCATTAAAAGCATTGTGGATGAAATCTCTGTACGGCGCAGCAGTGGTGCCTTCATAAGAATCGAAATACAAATTAGTCATGACATAACTAACCAAATCTTCAGCAAATAACAGCTTATCAGCATTCTCGGGAAGGCCAAATTTCGGATTATGCATGTGAGCGAAAATTCAATGGTGTGCCTCAGACAGCTATAAAATCCGACTCGCACTCGTAGAGAGACTTCACGAAGCATACAGACTTTCTAAATCAAGATCTATATCAACAGAATCAAAATTTCTGATTGCTGCCAGATTAAGCTAACTTTAAAAGACATGGACTAAATCCTGAGGCTGTTGCTTAACGGACACGGTCTCTGATTGGTCCACCGAGGAACTTTGGAAATACTTAATTATACTGAATTCCTTAAGGTCCGGTCTAACCAAAGTCGTTTAACAGCTAACCACGATTAACTCATGGAGCCAACCAATGGTGTTACGCAATTCTTCTTTTAAACAGAGATTAATCGCGGTTAACCGTTAAGCGACTTTGGTGCTATCGTCCCTAAGACCGTCATTTAATCGAAGTCGTTTAACGGAGCGTCGTTTAACGGCTAACCGCGATTAATCTCTGTTTAAATGGTGAATTCCGTCTACTACTCCATTTAAACAGAGATTAATCGCGGTTTGCCGTTAAGCGACTTTGGTGATACCTGCCCTAAGAGCAACGTATAACAGAAGTCGCTTAACGGCTAACCGCGATTAATCTCTGTTTAAACGGTGAATTCAGTCCCACCATTGGTGATATCAGCCCTAAGAGTGTCGTTTAACAGCTAACCGCGATTAATCTCTATTTAAACGGAAAATTACGTCCCGCTATTGTTTGGTGCCATGGGTTAATCGCGGTTAGCCGTTAAATGATTTTGGTGAGACCTACCCTGAGTTTTTTGTTACACTAGGAGTAATGACAGAAGTAGATAGATACTATTTAAAGCTAAATTCGAACGGAAACGAATATCCCTCTTGTCGACCGAATTCGAACCTGTGAAATCCGGTACTACCCTACCCATTAGGTCATGGCTGAACTATATTGCTTAACAACTTTTGTGAGACCAATACCTTTAATCTGGACTTCCGTAAGATTTTGAAAAGTCTGGAAAGCGACTAAAGTTGAGATAAATATTTTATTTCCAGTCCTCCATTTCATAAAAATAATTTACAATAATTAGATGCAATTTTAACATGAATGCAACAGCTTTTCTATATGTGTGTCCTAAAAAAACTTTTAAATAAACAAAAAATGTAAAATATTTTGAAAATTAATTATTTTAATTATATAGTTTGTATTTTTATACTATTGAGTGCACACAAATTTAGATATGAAAATATAGAAGATAAGCTATATATTTAAAATGATTTTTAAATGTATTATTTATAATACGTAATTTTAATCACAGCCGACAACTTTATTGTCAATTAAATATTTTAATTTTCTAGGTTGAAGTATAATTAGTTTTCCTCTATAAAAGTTCTGTTAAGGTGCTAAGCCAACAATTACCAGAGGAAAGCCACAAAAAATCCGATTTTATTGTTATTTCTGTTTATGTTAGCTGATATAAAATTATGATTAAAAAGTTATTAATTTTACAAAAAAACAATATTTTTTATATTAATCAAGCTAAAATTTATGAATCTTAAAAAACCAAAAACTGAAAACTGCAATTTTTAAACAAATCTTTGTTAGCAAAAATAGAACCTTTTATTAATAAGTACTACGGAATGACATACGTCCTATCTTCGCGCGTAAGATTAAGAAGGTAAACAATATATTATATATATATATATATATATATATATATTATATATATATATATATATATGTATGTGTGTGTGTGTGTATGGCTATATGTGTGTAATATCTATATATATATGTATATATATATATATATGTGTGTTGTATATATATATATATATATATAGATAATATTTATTTATATATATATATATATATATATATATATTGTGTGTGTATATATATATAGGTATATGTATATATATATGTGTGTGTATATGTATATATATATATATATATATATATATATATATATATATATAATATATATATATATATATATATATATATATATATATATATGTGTGTGTGTGTGTGTGTGTGTGTGTGTGTGTGTGTGTGTGTGTGTATATATGTATATATATATATATATATATATATTATATATATATATATATATATATATATATATATATATGTACATATATATATATATATATATATATATATATATATATTATATATATATATATATATATATATATATATATATATATATATATATATATATATATATATATATATATATATATATATATATATATATATATATACATATATATATATATACATATATATATATATATATATATATATATATATATATATATATATATATATATATATATACATATATATATATATACATATATATATATATATATATATATATGCATATATATATATATATATATATATATATATATGTATATAATTTTACTTTAACCCATTTAAAGTAAGACGTTGTGAAAAACATAACATGAATTTAAAAATTTTTACTTCCTTGAAGTAAAGAAATTATTATAATTGGAAAAAACTTCAGTATTCAAATTGACTATTTTTTTTTAAATTTAGCAATTTTGCAGCAAAACAGCTACTTTTAATTTCCCAGTAAAATTTTACTTTAACCCATTTAAAGTAAAACGTTGTGAAAAAGTGACATTAATTTCCCCCTTTTTACTTCCTTGTTTGAAGTAAAGAAATTATTACATTCGATAAAAACTTCAATATTCAAATTGAGTAATTTAAATTTTTATTTGAAAATCTAGCACTTTTTCAGCAAAACGGTTTAGTTTTAATTTCCAGCAAAAATTTTACTTTAACCAATTTAAAGTAAAACTTTGTGAAAAAGTAACATGAATTTCCACATTTTTACTTCCTTAAAGTAAAGGAATTGTTATATTCCGGAAAGACTTCAGTATTCAGATTGACTAATTTAATTTTTTTTCAAAATTTAGCAATTTTGCAGCAAAACAGCTTAGTTTTAATTTCCCAGTAAAATTTTACTTTAACCCATTTAAAGTAAAATGTTGTGAAAAACATAACATGAATTCCCAAATTTTTACTTCCTTGAAGTAAAGGAATTATTATATTCGGGAAAGACTTCAGTATTCAGATTGATTAATTAAAATTCTTTTTTCAAAATGTAGCAATTTTTCAGTAAAAGAGTTTAGTTTTAATTCCCCTATAAAATACGAGGTTGGCCTAGAGTCCGTTTTCCAACTCCCTATTCATTTACTTTACTAATTAATCATAGAGCACTATACTTCAGTCCTTGACATTTTAAAGTTAAAATAATAAGCAGTATAAAGCTAAAAGTTTTGAGTAAGGAGTCATTTTTTTTAACGAAAATGCATGTGTGACTTGCATTTTCTTGTTTCAACCTTCGAAATGTCAATTTCGTACATCTATGGACTCACTGACTGCCACTGCGTTGTACAGTTCGTAAATTGTGATTCTGAAATGCAAAAAGTTTACATTTATCCCTTTATATAAGATCTTTCTTACATTTCCTTGTTTTAATCCTCCGAGTGTCAAACCCATATATTTCCAGATTTACTGAGTGTTACTACTCTGTTAATAAAAGAATAGTTGAATTGTTTGGAAATTGTGGTTCTGAAATGCAACAAATTTACATATATCTTTTATATTTTTGCCTTTCTTTGTTTTAACCTCATGAGTGTGGATTTTCTGAATGTTACTGTGTTGATAAAAGAATAGAAGTACGGTTTGTAAATTATGATTCTGAAATGCAAAAAAATAATGCCATTTAAATCCTTTATATTAGGATTGTCTTGGCTTTCTTTGTTTGAACCTGTGAGTTTGTGAGCCTTATCTGTACGAATTCACTAAATGCTACTGCGTTGATAAATGAACAGGTGTATTGTTTGCCAATAGTGATTCATAATGGCAAAAATATTAGATTTATATAAAAACCTTTGTATTAAAACTTTCTGTTTTAACATTCTGAGTGTTAAATCTATATATGTACGGAATTTCCAAATGTTACTGAGTTGATAAAAGAATATGTGTAAGGTTTGTAAATTGGGATTCTAAAATGAAAAAAAATAACTATATTTATTCCTTTATATTAGGACTTTCTTGGCTCTCCTTGTTTTAACCATGTGACTGTGTAACCCTTATATATTAAATGTTACTGTGTTAATAAAAGAAGAGGTGTATTGTTTCAAATTGTGATTCAGAATTGCAACAAATTTACACTTATTTCTTTATATTAAAACTTTCTGTTTTAACCTTCTGAGTGTCAAATATGTACATGTACGGCATTGCTAAATGTCATTGAATTGATACAAAAATATGTGTATGGTTTGTAAAATGATTCTAAAATGCAAAAATTTACATTTATTCCTTTATAAAAGGACTTTATTGCATTTTCTTGATTTAATCCTCTGCGTGTCAAACGCATATATTTACAGAATTCCATATATTTCCAATATTACTCTGTTAATAGAAGATTGCTTGAATTGTTTGCAAATTGTGGTTCTGAAATGCAACAAATTTACCTTTATCCTTTATATTTTTCCTTTCTTTGTTTTAACTTTATGAGTGTCAAGTCTTTATATGTACGGACTTTCTGAATGTTACTGTGTTGATAAAAAAATTGTACAGTTTGTAAAGTGTGATTCTGAAATGCAAAAAAATAATTACATTTATTCCTTTATATTAGGACTGTCTAGGCTTTCTTTGTTTTAACCATGTGAGTTTGTGACCCTTATCTGTACGGATTCACTAAATGATACCGTGTTGATAGAACAGGTATATTGTTTGCCAATTGGGATTCAGAATTGCAAGAATATTAGATTTATATTAAAAACTTTATATTAATAACTTTCTCTTTCCACCCTCTGAGTGTTAAATCTATATATGTACGGAATTTCCAAATGTTACTGAGTTGATAAAAGAATATGTGTACGGTTTGTAAATTGGGATTCTAAAATGAAAAAAAATAACTACATTTACTCCTTTATATTAGGACTTACTTGGCTTTTCTTGTTTTAACCATGTGACTGTGTGAAACTTATATGTACTGATTAACTAAATGTTACTGTGTTAATAAAAGAAAAGGTGTATTGTTTGCCAATTGTGATTCAGAATTGCAACAAATTTACACTTATTTCTTTATATTAAGACTTTCTGTTTTAACCTTCTGAGTGTCAAATCTGTACATGTACGGAATTACTAAATGTCATTGAGTTGATAAAAGAATAGGTGTATGGTTTTTAAAATGATTCTGAAATGCAAAAAGTGTACATTTATTCCTTTATATAAGGACTTTATTGCATTTTCTTGATTTAATCCTCTGAGTGTCAAACCTATATATTTCCAGAATTACATATATTTCCAATATTACTCTGTTAATAAAAGATTGGTTGAATTGTTTGCATATTGTGGTTCTGAAATACAATAAAGTTAAATTTATCTTTTGTAGTATTGCCTTCTTTGTTTTAAGCTTATGAGTGTCAAGCGCTTATATGTACGGACTTTCTAAATGTTACTGTGTTGATAAAAAATAAATATACAGTTTGTAAATTGTGATTCTGAAATGCAAGAAAAAAAATAATAATAATAATTACATTTATTTCTTTATATTAGGACTGTCTAGGCTTTCTTTGTTTTAACCATGGGAATTCGTGACCCTTATCTGTACAAATTCACTAAATGATACTGTGTTTATAAAAGAACAGGTGTATTGTTTGCCAATTGGGATTCAGAATTGCAAGAATATTAGATTTATATTAAAACCTTTATATTAAAACTTTCTGTTATAACCCTCTGAGTGTTAAATCTATATATGTACGGAATTTCCAAATGTTACTGAGTTGATAAAAGAATAAGTGTTGATAAATTGGGATTCTGAGATGCAAAACGTTTACATTTATTCCTTTATATAAGGACTTTATTACATTTCCTTGATTTAATCCGCTGAGTGTCAAACTGATATATTTCTAGATTTACTGAATGTTACTCTAATAAATAAAGAATAGTTGAATTGTTTGGAAATTGCGGTTCTGGAATGCAACAAATTTACATTTATCTTTTAAATTTTTGCCTTTCTTTGTTTTAACCTTATCATTGTCAAGAATTTATTTGTAAGGATTTTCTAAATGTTACTGCAAACTGTCATTTACTGGACATCTATACGAATAATTTGTTTCTAAAATTGAAAAAAATACGGCCGAAACAGTGCAAGTGAAATAGAAATCAGATTGCCCGTAAGAAGTATTGGCAAATCAGTAAAAGCCCGAAAGCTGTGCCTGTATGGCGTACGGGCAAAAATGGGAAGGTGTTAAACCCTCGGTTGTAAACAGCCTTCCCTAAGGCTTTGTGATACTTACCACGAAACAATTCACTTCGCAGCAGTAAAACAACCTCCAAAACAGAGAGGAAATAATCATAAGTCTTTCTTTAACAATGTCCAATGTCTAAATAAATTAAAACAAATTCCTAGAAAAAGGTAGTATTATGCTAGCCGTTAATAGTGTTAAAGTAAGCGAAAAAGTTAAAGGTAGGGAAAAAAGATTTAAAAAGCTAACTAAATCTTAAACGAAGTATTGATATATTTATATAGTTATTTGAAAGGTTAGTTAGATGCTAACTTTTTACGTTGAAGACATTGTACCTCGCAGACGCATCTGTAGTTAACTAAAGTTATGTGTAAATGTATAAGAAGTTATGGTAATTATTTTGTAGAAAGATCATTTTGTATGTATTTTATATTTGAAAAGATCAGCAACTTGTGATGGAATACAAATATAGATAGGTCAATAAGTAACTATCACTGCAGGATTAAAAATATATTTCGAAAGAGTATCGTGTACACAAGATTATGTACGCATGTAAGCTAATCATACAAATTTAAAAAAAAAAGAATGTCAAATGATTGTTCTTTATAGTAGAGTTGATGGGTCGTTTAACCCAAAAACAGTGAAACTTTTATTGCAGTGAGGTTGTTTGTTTTACTTTACTATTGTTTTCTGCACTTTCACGTATCCAGAAAAGTAGAAATCAAGAGTCTTAAGTGATATCTCTGTATAGCAGACATCCAATTTCAAAGGCGAATGCCAGTAAGCTAAGCGACACCAAGGGACTATTTACCACAAATCTTATGAGACTCACAGGTTGAGAATCACGGCTATAGATACTTTTGTTTACTGTAATATTTTTTTAAAATACTCAGAGGTAAACAGCCTTCCCTAAGGCTTTGAGATATTTACCACGAAACAGTTCACTTCGCAACAGTAAAACAACAACCAATAAAGAGAGAAAATAATCATGAGTCTTTCTTTAACAATGTCTAATATTTAAAATAAATTAAAATAAATTCCTGGAAAAAGGGTAGTATTATGCAAGACGTTAATTGTGTTAAAGTAAGAGTGAAAGGTTAAAGCTAGCCAAAATAGATTTAAGAAGCTAACGAAATCTAAAAAAGTATTAAAATATTTAGTCATTTGAAAGGTGAGTTAAATACTAATCTTTTTCGTTGAAGACATTGTACCTCGCAGACGTATCTATAATCAACTAAAATCATGGGTAAATGCATAACGAGTTATGGTAATTATTTTGTAGAAAGATCGTTTTGTATGTATTTAATATATGAAAAGATCAGCAGCTTATGATGGAATGGAAATATAGAGAGGTCGATAAGTAACTATCACTGCAGGATTAAAAATATATTTTGAAAATTAATAGCGTGCACAAGGTTATGTACGCATGTAAGCTAATTACACAAATTAAAAAAAGAATATCAAATGATTGTTGTTTATAGTAGAGTTGATGGGTCGTGTATACCAAAATTCCTGAAACTTTTACTGCAGTGAAGTTGTTTGTTTTACTTTACTGTTATTTTCTGCACTTTCAAGTATCCAGAAAAGTAAAAATTAAGAGTCTTAAATGATATCTCTGTATAGCAGACATCCAATTTCAAAAGCGAATACCAGTAAGCTTAGTGAATACCAGTAAGCTAAGCGACACTAAGGGACTATTTACCACAAATCTTATGAGACTCACAGGTTGAGTATCACGGCTATAGATAATTTTTATTGTAATATTTATTTTTTTAAGCCTACGGTTGTAAACAGCTTTCCCTAAGGATGCTGCTATCAGATATTTATCACGAAACCGTTCACTTCGCAACAGTAAAACAACAACCAAAAAAGAGAGAAAAAAAACCGAGTCTTTCTTTAACAATGTCTAAATAAATTAAAACAAATTCTTGGATAAAGGTAGTATTACGCTAGCTGTTAATAGTGTTAAAATAAGCGAAAAAGGTTAAAGCTAGCGAAAAAAATTTGAAAAGCCAACTAAATTGTAAACGAAGTATTGTAATATTTATGTAGTGATTTGAAAGCTTAGTTAGATACTAACCTTTTTAAGCTGAAGACATTGTACCTCGCAGACGCATCTATAGTCAACTAAAGTCATGGGTAAATGTATAACGAGTTATGGTAATTATTTTGTAGAAAGATCGTTTTGTATGTATTTTACATTTGAAGAGATCAGCAACTTATGATGGAATGCAAATATAGATAGGTCAATAAGTAACTATCACTGCAGTACTAAAAATATATATTGAAAGAGTATCGTGCACACAAGATTAAGTACGCATGTAAGTTAATTAAAAAAGTATCAAGTCAAATGAGTGTTCTTTATAATAGAGTTTATAGTTTTTATAAAAGATATTGATATTTTCATTGCATTGAGGTTATTTTTTGTTGTTTGTTTTCCTTTACTTTTATTTTCCGAACTTTCTTGTATTCAGAAAAATAAAAGTCAAGAGTCTTAAATCGACATCTCTGTATAGTAGACATCCAACTTCTCAGTGAAAAAAATCACGGTCTGATTGAAGATAGAAATTATGATTGGTTTCTTCCTTTTTTTTTAACCCCTTAATTCAGTTTTTTTAAAGGCTGGCCAAAATGAAATCAAACATTTTTTTAATGTAAAACACACAATTTAGAACGTTGTCTTGCCAAGAAATTTACAAAATTACAAAAAAAAATTAATAAAAATTTTTATTGCAATTTTGGATTTTTAAACATTGCAGAAAATAGTCGAATATTGTAATATTACACGCACATCAGCATTTTTTATCTTTCTTCTCGAATTCCCATTTCAGAATAAACATTCAGTAAAAATACTTATAAATAACAACAATACTAGTATTTATAAAATTAATAAAACGATATAATATCAATAAAACGATTTTTTTGCTTTCACACTGTTATTTTCAATTCTCGATTGCATTAGTGTGAAAAATTATAGCAACATAAAGTACAACGCCGCTCGAATTATCCAGAGTGTGCACAGTTTGGCGAGTTTAGCTCGCTCGAGTTAACTCGAGCGTGCACGTTAAGTGGTTAAGTCTTAATGGAGATTACAAACTATTTATCTACCAACACTTTTTAACTGCAATGAAATAATTCCACAGTAGTAAGACGCATTACATTCTCTTATTTTAAACTTATAAAAATATTTTAAAGTTTGATTATTTTTGTACTAAATTAGTATTTCCAGGTACTTTACTTTTATACATTTATTCAAAATTTTGAAAAATCTATTACTGTGCTTGACTTAACTGAGTATACTTTATGAAAATCTAAAAGCATTTTAAGAGAAAGGGCTTAATAACATAAAAGGCCGAAAACAATTGACAATACACTGTAAAATTTTTAAATAGTTATATAAATAGTGCAACGTAAAAGATAATTGATATCTTAGTTTGTTACTTTATAAACTCTGATGCTAAAAGAAACAGATAAAGGCAAGTGGTTATTAAGCTGAGCTTTATGATTATTTTCTTAGGAATATCGTAGGATAACTTAATTTCTATCAAATTCTCTCGTATTTTAGTAAAAAATTCCTTTGTAATAGCACTTCCTGCCGTATATGTTTAATGTAGTATCATATATTCCAATTATAAGAAATCGTTAAATTTGAAAATTAAATAACGTTCGTGGTAAATTACACAGTGGTTTCAGAATGATACTGATTGTTTTCTGCTTTTTTAAACCTTAAGCGGTTACGTACAATTAAAACATGTTGTCTTCAAATTTAGAATTTTTTTCCAAAATTTTAAAAATTTATTACATTTTTGATATATATGGAGTTTTCTTTAATCATCGATTGTTAAAACTGCACTCCTCTTTGACTGACAATAAATAGTGTAACGTAAATGAGAATTTATATCCAGGTTTGTTACTTTATAAATTCTGATGCTAAAAGAAACAGATAAATGCAAGTGGTTAGTAGGCTGAGCTTTAAAAATATTTTCTTAGGAATATTGTAGGATAACTTAATTTCTATCAAATACTCTCGTATTTTAGTAAAAAATTCCTATGTAATAGCACTTCCTGCCTTATATGTTTAATGTAGTAACATAGATTCATATTATAAGAAATCGTTAAATTTGAAAATTTAAATTTAACGTTCGTATTCCCCTTAACCCTTTAACGGACAGTGGTTTCGGAGCGAAACCACCTGTTAATTTTTTTTCTGCTTTTAAAAGACATAGGACGGACTTTTAAGTCTTCTGTGTTTATGGCATTTCCAACTCACAACAGAGTATACAAGAACTCTATACTTCATTTGAAATATACGGGGTTAAACTTACTTTACTTGGAAAAGTCAGTAATATGATTTTTTCACTTATAAACCCAAATAAATGTCTATCCTAACAACACTTATAAATTGTTTATGTTTGGTACGGTCTACCGTCCTTCAACACGAGGGTTAATAAGACCAAGACCTACAGTTTAAGGCCGATTCCGAATTGGTTAGTTGGAGTTTTACGGCGCAAGGTCCTGTTTAGGACATAAGCGCCAATCACAAGGTATTTTCATAAAAACAACAAGACCTAACTGATAAAAGAGCCCTAACCTAATAACAGAACAAGGTAAAACCGTACCAGTTTAATAAAGTTATAAAAAAGTCTGCAGTGTATAAACTCAATTACACCAGATAGGTATGTAAAAGGTAAAAATGATGAAACATTAAAAAGACAAAAGCCCAATAAATTTTAATTAAAAGATGTAAAAAATACTAAAACACTCCATAGAAAAAAATTTAAATAGACCAAAATAAGCCTATAAAATGGAGAAAAGATAAAAGACAGGAATGCGGAGGTTCATCTAGTAACTCCGTTAAGGTAGGATGCCGAGTACCAAAAAATAAGACATACGCAGGCTGTAAGTGACTACAAGATGTTAGTAAATGTAAAATAGTCAGTGGGGCCTGACAGAAAGAACATCGGGGTTTGGGTTCATTTGAAAGATAGTAACTATGTGTGAGACGAGTGTGCCCAATACGCAAGCGAGTCATTAAAACGTCGTGCTTTCGACCAACATTATCCGGGAAAGATCGAATGTCCTCAGTAATGTTGTGAAGCTTATTGCTGACACACAAGTCCCACTCGTTCTTCCACATAATATGCAGCTGGCGTTTAATTTCACATTTCAAGTCAGAAAGGGGTATTTTCGTAGACATTAAGGTACTGGCATTCTTCGCTGCATCATCCGCAAGCTCGTTCCCGAGGATCCTCGCAGAATAAAACTGTAAAGCCTCGTTTATAGAGAGGTATACAACTTCTGTATATCATTAATAACAGGGTGCAGCGTCTCATCCAAGTTCAGAGAATCTAGTACACTGAGTCGATGCATACCATCGGTAAAAACAAGATCATGCCCAGAATATTTAGCTATGTGGGCATAAAAGAGCCGTTGATAAACGATATCACTAGTCTCACCCGATTCCGAATTGCTACGAACATCCATACCTGCAGTTGTATTTTAACCAATGAATTCCGGTACCTAAAAGCAGCGCTGTATTTTATGGCCATCGTTCGACTGTAAATTAGTTTTTCTTTAACATACCATTTCAGACAACATTCATTGTTCCCGCAGCATAATTAAATCTTTAAAAAAGCATTTATACTCCGTACAAGAGGCTGAATTTTGCACTTTAACCCGTCAAATTCCAACCCTCTCAAAAAAAAACCTATGCAATTACATTTATAAAGTTCATAGATACCATTTATAAAATAATTTCATTAAATCCCAAAAAAAAATTATAAAAGTGACCTTTAAAGGGTTAAGATTGTTAAAACAGAAGATTTTATATAGTGTACTAGTTTAAAATTTTTATAGCGGACTAAATAAGTTTAACGTTAAAACATTGTATATAAATATTTGTGTAAAAATATCAATATTTTTATTTGTTTAGCTAAAACATGTATCAATTTCCACCTTTAAAATTTCAAACTATATAAAAAACAGCTTTGTTAAAAGTTATTGATTGAAACAATATTACATGTTACAATCAAAATAACTTTTATACTAATGTTTTTCTGTACATCATGTAATAACACATTTTTACAAAATATTTGAAATTTATAACTTTAAATTCAAAAAGTTTCTTGTACTCTCATTTTTTTTATTAAATGAGACTTTCATATAGTGAACAAGTTTCAAATTGTATATTCATAACCATAAAAATAAGTGGCACATTGTTAAAACATTGTATAAACGGGAAATCCTTTAGTAAAAATTTATGGAGTAAAAATATTAAGTTTTACTAATTAGAAAAATGTGTCAAAATTTTTACTTTTAAAATTAAGTTTTACAGAAAAAGCTTAATGCAAAAGTTATTTTGATTGACTAAATGAAAAACAAAATATCAGTATAAAGAATGAGTATGAAATTTTAATGAAGTTCAATTTTAAAGAATAGTTTGAACACTATTACCTTGAAATCTTGATCAACTTTTACATAAACGAGT
>CM063507.1:105277799-105292799 GCA_032207245.1 Pardosa pseudoannulata | reverse complement strand
ATACATCCGATTCCCAGCTAACTCCCCCTTCTACTACAAATTCAGTCTGTCGCGAAGATTTGTCTTCAACGGAGCCTACAAACTTTGCAGAAACATCGGATGTTGAAGTATCACCTGTCCGCAAACATGCTGCGAAAAGCAGAAGAAAATTCTGACATCCGTTTTCATGTCATCCAAAATGAGTACAGACAGTTTTTCATTCACTAATCTAAAAGACTTCACCATGTAAGAATTTTATACATCATATAAGGCATTTTTCATTATTCATTACATTCCATAATTTTTGCACTTAAATTTAACTTTTATTGATTTTACAAAACCTTTAGAACATTTACATATCTACATTGATAATTTTAAAGATATTATAACAGTATTTTAAGTTTTAAATTAAGATTTCTTGTAAAGAAGTCTTTCTAAGTTAGGTAAATCCATTTTACATTATTTCATACCCAGCTCACTTATATACAACTTTCATAATCATTTAATTTCATTATGTATGTATAAAATTCTTTGATTTTATCCCTTTTAAAACTTCAATTTTATAAAGCCATATTTAAGAATTAAAATTCACAAACATTATCACACTTAGTTTCTGTAGGAATGTTAATTTTATACTTCAAGTAAAATCTGCATCCATCATCTGTTTTAAGATTTCCATTGTAATGATTTCCTTGCAATAAAACTGTCCTGACTGCTTATACTGAAAATAAGATTATTTCATTCACACTTCTCGTTTATTTTATAATCGTAAAGTAGCCAATTATGTTTAAATGATGAATTAAGGAATGTAGACATTACGAAGCTTTTTTATAAAAATAATGAAGCGATATATTCTTATCAAGGTATAAAGAAATTAATTACATTAAACATGTCTTAAAAAATAGATGGCTCTTAAGAACCCAATTTTATCAGAATTTTTGTTAATTTATAAAACACTACTTACTGCTCAATTTTACCTAAATTCTTACACAATATTTACCAAATACTTCTAGTAGTCATACCAAAAAATCCAGGTATGTGTTTTAAATTCCTATTTATTTTTCATGACTAAACATAAAAGTAGAAAAGTCATTTTTTTTGTTTCATCAAAATTCAATGTATAAACACTAAAATACTTTCTATATATTAACTGTTTAATCTATCAACAAAATAATACTTAAAAATTTTCCAGGAACTGTTTTCAAGAAATAATAAAACAAATATAAAGGACAGATTAAAAATGTGTAAGGAGCATTTTAAAAGTAAACAAAATATTTAAGATGATTTTTGTTTTAAAGTTCAAAAATTTTCAAAAATTTTGTAAGTAGTATTGATTTAGTTATACTTCAATGCGTATGTGTTCAGAATTTCATAACTTTAAGCTAATAGCATAACTTTATTTAGCACAACTTTAAGCTTTTTTCTAAAACGGTTTTGTCCTTTGAAGCTACTTACGAAGCTACTAAATTAAGTAAAAATATTTTAAATTAAAAAAACTTGAAAAATAATCTGCAAGGAATATTTTAAAAGTAAGCAAAATATTTAAAATGATTTTTTTTGTTAAAGTTACCCAATTTCCAAAAATTTGTAAGTAGTATTGACTTAGTTATGCTTCAATGTGTATGTGTTCAAAGTCTCATAACTTTAAGCTAAAAACATTACTTTATTAAGCATAACTTTAAGATTTTTTCTAAAACGTTTTGTAACATCCACTGTCCTTTAAAACTACTTGCGATGCTACTAAATTAAGTAAGAAATATTTTAAAATAAAAAACAGAGTGGTAAGTAAGCTGCAAGGAACATTTTAAAAGTACACGAATATTAAAAAAAGTTTTTAAGTTGTCCGATTTTCAATTAATTCAAATAGTATTGATTTAGTTATACTTCAATGTTTATGTGTTCAGAGTCTCATAAATTTAAGCTAATAGCATAACGTTATTAAGAACAGCTTTAAGCTTTTTTCTAAAACGTTTTGTAACATCCACTGACCTTTGAAGCTACTTAGGAGGCTACTAATTTAAGTAGGAAATATTTTTAAATTAAAAAATAAGTGAAACATAATGTAGAAGAAACATTTTAAAAGTAAAAATATTTAAACATTTTTTTAAAGTTGTTCGAATTTTAAAAAATTTTAAGTAGTATTGATTTAGTTACTAAGTATTGAGTTATAGTTCAGTGTTATGTGATCATAATCTCATAACTTTAATAGCATAAATTTATTAAGCTTAATTTTAAGCTTTTTTTCTAAAACTTTTCGCATCATCCACTGTCTTTTGAGTCTTGCTAATTTGAAGCTACTTACGAAGCTACTAATTTAAGTGAGAAATATTTTAAAATAAAAAAACAGCGTGAAAAATAATGTACAAGAAACATTTTTAAAATAAACAACGTATTTAAAAAATTGATTTTTTTTTTAAATTTGTCAGATTTTTAAAAATTTGTAAGTAGTAGTATTTATTCAGATATGCTTCAATGTGTATGTTTTCAGTCTCAACTCTAAGCTAATAGCACAACTTTAAGCTTCTTTCTAAAACGCTCTGTAACATCCACTGTCCTTTGAAGCTATTTACGAGGCTATTAATTTAAGTGAGAAATATTTTAAAGTAAAAAACAGCGTGAAAAAAAATAAGAAACCTTTTAAAAGTAAACAAAATATTTAAAATCTGATTTTTTTTAAGTTGTCAGATTTTTAAAAACTTGTAAGTAGTAGTATTTATGTAGATATGCTTCAATGTATATGTTTTCAGAGTCTCGTAACTTAAAGCTAATAGCATAACGTTATTAAGCTTAACTTCAAAGCTTTTTTCTAAAAGGTTTTGTAACATCCACTGTTCTTTGAAGCTACTTACGAAGTTACTAATTTAAGTAAGAAATATTTTAAAATAAAAAGAGTGAAAAAATAATGTACAAGAAACATTTTAAATGTAAATAAAACATTTAAAAAACTGATTTTTTTTTTATTCAAGTTGTCCGATTTTCAATAAATGTAAGTAGTACTGATTTAGTTACATTTCAATTGAGTTATGTTCATTGTAAGTGATCATAGTCTCATAACTAATAGCATAACTTTATTAAGCAACTTTAAGCTTTTTTTCTAAACGTTTTTAGTATCCACTGTTTCTTGTCATTTGAAGCTACTTACGAAGTTACTAATTTAAGTAAGAAATATTTTAAAATGAGAAACAGCGTAAAAAATAATGTGCAAAGAACATTTTAAAAACAAAATATTAAAAATTGTTTTTAAGTTGTCCATTTTTAAAAAATTTTAGTAGTATTGATTTAGTTATACTTCATTGTGTATGTATTAAGAGTCTCATAACTTTAAGCTAATAGTATAACTTTATTAAGCACAACTATAAGCTTTTTTCTAAAATGTTTTGTAACATCCACTGTCCTTTGAAGCTAATAATTTAAGTAAGAAATATTTAAAAATAGAAAACAGCTTGAAAAAATAATGTACAAGAAACATTTTAAATGTAAATAAAACATTTAAAAAACTGATTTTTTTTTTATTCAAGTTGTCCGATTTTCAATAAATGTAAGTAGTATTTTTATTATACTTCAATGTATGTTTTCAGAGTCTCACAACTTTAACAATAGCATAACTTATTAAGTAAGCTTTTTTCTAAAACATTTTGTAGTATCCACTGTAATTTGAATCTTGTTCATTTGAAGCTACTTACGAGGTTACTAATTTAAGTAAGAAATATTTTAAAATAAACTTTGAAAAATAATGTGCAAGGAACATATTAAAAGTAAACAAAACAATTATAAAGCTGATTTTTTTTTAAGTTGCCCAATTTTCAAATATTTATAAATATAGTATTGACTTAGACTTCAATGTGTATGTGTTCAGAGTCTCATAACTTTAAGCTTTTTTCTAAAATGTTTTGTAACATCCACTGTCCTTTGAAGCTAATAATTTAAGTAAGAAATATTTTAAAATGAAAAACAGCTTAAAAAATAATCTGCAACATTTTAAAAATAAACAAAATAATTAAAAAGGGATTTTTTTTAAGTTGTCCTATTTTTAAAAATTTGTAAGTAGTATTGATTTCTATGTAGTATTTACTGAGTTGTATTTCAGTACGTATATGATCATAGTCTCATAAATTTTAGCTAATAGCATAACTTAAGAATAACTTTAAGCTTTTTTCTAAAATATTTTGTAATATCCACTGTAATTTGAATCTTGTTCATTTGAAGCTACTTACGAGGCTACTAATTTAAGTAAGAAATATTTTAAAATAAAAAAACTTTGAAAAATAGTGTGCAAGGAACATATTAAAAGTAAAACTATTTAAAATAATTTTTTTTGTTAAAGTTACCCGATTTCCAAAAATTTGTAAGTAGTATTGACTTAGTTATACTTCAATGTGTATGTGTTCAGAGTTTCATAACTTAAAGCTAATAGCACAAATTTAAGCTTTTTTCTAAAACGTTTTATAGTATCCACTGTATTTTGAATCTTGCTCGTTTGAAGCTACTTACAAGGCTACTAAATTAAGAAAGAAATATTTTTAAATAAAAAATAGGTTAAAAAATAATGTGAAAGGAACATTTTAAAATTAAACAAAATATTTAAAGTGGTTTGTTCTTAATGTTGTCCGATTTTCAAAAATTTGTAACTAGTATTAACTTAGTTATACTTCATTGTGTATGTGTTCAGACTCATAACTTTAAGCTAATAGCATAACTTTATTAAGCACAACTTTAAGCTTTTTTCTAAAATGTTTTGTAACATCCACTGTCTTTTGAAGCTATTTACTAGGCTGCTAATTTATGAAAAATATTTTAATGTAAAAAACAGCGTAAAAAAATGTACAAGGAATATTTTAAATGTACACAACACATTTAAACTGATTATTTTTTTAAAGTTGTCCGATTTTCAAAAATTTGTAAGCAGTATTGATTTAGTTATACTTCAGTGTGTATTTGTTCAGAGTCTCATAACTTTAAGCTAATAGCATAACTTTATTAAGCACAACTTTAAGCTCTTTTCTAAAACGTTTTGTAACAGCCACTATCCTTTGAAGCTACTTACGAGGCTAACAATTTAAGTAAGGAATATTTTAAAATAAAAAACAGCTTGAAAAATGTGCAAGAAACATATTAAATGTACACAAAATATTTAAAAAACTCATTTTTTTTTAATTGTACGATTTTTAAGGATATGTAAGTATTGATTTAGTTATGCTTCAATTATTGTCAGAGTCTCATAACTTTAAGCTAATACTAACTTTAATTAAGCACAACTTTAAGCTTTTTCCTAAAACCTTTTACTGTCCTTTGAATTATTTTGAAGCTACTAATTAAGTAACTTTAAATAGCAGCGTGAAATAGCAAAACATATTAAAAGCAAACAAAACTTTTTACTGATTTTTTCATTGTTTTTTCAAATATATGTAAGTACGATCTTTAGTTATATTCAAATTATGTGATTCAGAACTCATACTTTAAGCTAATACATAATTTAATAAGCACAACTTTTAAGCTTTTTTTAAAACATTTTATCATTTCCTTTGAAGCTTGTCATTTGAAGTATATTAGTACTTTTAAAGTACAATTTTGTAAAATTTTCTTTTACACATTTATAAACTAATGATTTTTAATGCAATTTGTAGCACATATAAAAATTTCTAAATTTTGTAAGTATAGTACTTTGTACTATTTTTTTAAAATTTATTTAAAAAATTTAAATATAAAATTTCTTTATTTGGCTATTTATCATATATTTCGGAACTACTCAACAAACACTTTTGTAAATTGGGTTGCCAGTTCAGAATACACTTTTTACGGCATAAGATCCGCCGTAAAGATGACTGGGGTACGTAAAATAGGTCCGTGGTCACAATGTCCTCCAAGTTTTCAATCAATACCTTTGGTGGTGACAGGTCAAGCCTAGATTTCTTCTGCTTGGTCCCTGCTTCTAAACTACGGGGATCTACTTTGAGTAGTACTTTCCCCTTTGAGGTGCTCCTTAAAACGAAAGGCTTACCCCTTTGCCTTAAAACGAGTAGCGTGTGGTTCAATCGTGCTTGGTTTGACCAAGTGGCATAAGACAACAACAAGCATCTAATTTTAAGTAGAGTTAAATATAGTAGATACAACTATTATGTTTCTTGGAATGCCTTTTATTTTCCAGTGGAGGTCTCTAACAATACTAAAAACATCTTGCAAATTTTTTGGTTCTTTATTTATAAATTTATCATTTTGGATACAAAAATTACACGGTATAAACGAGGTACAAAATTTTGGATTATTTGTACCTCGTACGTTAATTTACTTTTCACATCGTACATTATTTTAAGATCATGTGGAATAGCTATATCGATTATAACCCTTCACATTAATGTACTGTGTTTACACAAGATGAAATTTTATTTCTTTATTAGAACTACTGTTCTAGTAATTAAACACCAAGTATAAATGTGTTAATAGCTTCGAAGTTTATTAATTATCAGTTACATCCAATCAAACAATGAATGAAACTTTGATAGGTAAATTATATTAAGTATAGTACAAATTTTATGATCAAATTGAGTTAGTTCCAGTGTTACAGGATAACAATTATCCACAAAACCATCGTATAAAGCTCATTATGTAAAGGATGTCACATTTTGGATATGTTGCAGATTAAATTCAAATCGTTAACGCCAAGTTTTAAGCAACAGCTACAGGACTACATTTCTAAAAATTGAACACCAAGTATAAATGAGTTAATAGCTTCAAAGTTAATTAGTTATGTACACCCAATCAAATGAAGAGTGAAACTTTAATAGGTAAATTTAGTAACGTCATTTGGTAGAGATTGCATGATCGAATTGAGTTAATTCCAGTGTTACAGGATAACTATGTACAAAGCTATCGTTTAAAGCTTATGTAAAGGACATCAATTTTTGGATATGTTGCAGATCACATTCAAATAATTTACATCAAGTTATAAAAAACAGCTAAAGGACTACCATTCTAACAATTGAACACCAAGTATAAATGAGTTAATAGCTTCCAAGTTAATTATGTATATCCAATCAAACGATGAATGAAACTTTGATAGGTAAATGTAGTAACGCCATTTGGTACAGATTTTATGATTAAATTGAGTTAAATCCAGTGTTACAGGGTAACAACTATCTACAAAACCATCGTATAAAGCTAATTATGTAAAGGACATCAATTTTTGGAGGTGTTGCAGATCACATTCAAATCATTAACACCAAGTTATAAACAACAGATACAGGACTACTTTTCTAATAATTGAACACCCAGTGTAAAAGAGTTAATAACTTCAAAGTTAATTATCATGTACATCCACTTAAACGATGAAGGAAACTTTCATAGGTAAATTTAGTAACGCTATTTGGTACAGATTTTATGATTAAATTGAGTTAAATCCAGGGTTATAGGATAAAAACTATTTACAAAACCATCGTATAAACGTTATTATGTAAATGGCATCAAATTTTGGATATGTTTCAAATCGCATTCAAATCATTAACTCCTAGTTATAAATAACAGCTACAGGACTACCATTCTAATAATTGAGCTCCAAGTATAAACGAGTTAACAACTCCAAAAATTACTTATCACGTACATCCAATCAAACGATGAATGAAGTTTTGATTAGTAAATTTAGTAACGCCATTTGGTACAGATTTTATGATCAAATTGAGTTGATTCCAGTGTTAAAGGATAACAGCTATCAACAAAACTATCATATAAAGCTCATTAAATAAAGAACATCAATTTTTGGATACGTTGCAGATCACATTCAAATCATTAACACTAAGTTATAAATAGCAGCTACGGGACTACTGTTCTAATAATTTAGTAAAGTATAAATGAGTTAATAGCTGCTTCAAAGTTAATTAATTATCATGTACATCCAATCAAACGAGGAATGGAACTTTGAGAGGTTAATTTAGTAACGTCATTTGGTACAGATGTTATGATCAAATTGAGTTAATTCCAGTGTTACAGGATAACAAATATCTACAAAACCATCGTTTAAAGCTCAATATGTAAAGAATATCCATTTTTGGGTATATTGCAGATATACAACATGGTGATATAAAGGATTAATGCAACCCTCCTAAACTGATTATTTTTGTCTACAATTTAGATTATTATAAAAATTAAGGATAAAAATTTTCACAAAATGATATTTTCTTTTATTTTTATCTATAATGCAGAAAAAAAACGTTTCATATGAGATGCAAAGTTCAAATTTAACTAAGCTCACGAAACAGCTATTACTGGTTGATTCAATTATTTTTATCTTGCATTGCTCACCGTGCACGATATTCTTTTTGGCAATAAAGTTGTTTACTATCCTGTTGTTTTTCCGAAATCCTGCAAACTAATACTCTGAGGTCAAAATTGTTTCAAGTCCGATTCTTTCTCTTATCCCACCAAATCAGTCATAAGTGTAGAATATTTTTCTAAATACCTTTGTTGAGAATGGAGTATTCGATGATGCAAGTGCTAAAAGGAATAATTCCAAGCAATTATTTTGTTACTTTAAATTACAACTTGAAAAAGAAATCCTAGAGGGTTTTTTTTGTAGATTAATGTATGTAATCATCCAGTAGCTGTAGCAAAAACAACAAAAAAAGGATAATAACAACAACAAAAAAGGATAGAGTAAAGACCTTACCACACATCCGCGTGTACTCAGAGTTTGATTCCTTTAACTCATCGATTCGCAACTTTTTTTAAGCTACAGCACCCCATAAGAGCGGAGCCGAACGATGGCTGAATGGTTAGGGTGCTGGCCTTCGGAACCGGAGTTCATGGGTTCGAGTGCCACAATGGCATGGATGTTCGTAGCCGTTCGGAATTGGCTTTAAGCAGTAGGTCCCTGTCTCATTAGCCCTCGTGTTGCAAAAAGTAGACCGCAGAGCTCCAAACCAAACCAAACCCATAAGAGCCGAAATGTAATCAACGCTCTCCTTTGTAAAAAACCCCATAATTTAAAGTGTAGGATAGGAGAAGTGCTGAATTATAAAAGGCAAAATTTTTAAATAATTTTCTTCAATACAGTTACAAATCAAATTTTTGTTACTGAGACACGCTGAAGCACGCTCAAACGAATGCTATGTTCGAATGGTTAGGGCAATGACCTTCGGTTCCGAAGTTCGTGGTTTTGAATCCCACTGAGGTATAGATATTCTTAGCCGTCCACTTTAAGTAGTAGATCCCGATCTCATTATCTCTCATGTTGTAAAAGAGTAGACAGTAGCCCCGTTTACATGTGCCAAAAGCAGCGTAGAATGCAGGGTAGATACGCGAATTGTACTCCCCTTTCAAGAATTATCCCTAGCTAGGGAAAAAATTGAGGAGTAGAAAGAACCCACCTTTCTACCCGGGTAATAGCAGAGTTTACTCTCCTTTCCCATCATCATTTGCGCTTACAGATGATTTCCGTCCCGTATGATCACGTGACATCTAGCGACGATCCCGGCAAAATGGAGGGTAGAAAGAATTGACCATGTAAACGGGTTTCTCCGACCTTCCAAGCAAAATCCCTTTACCCGGGTAAAAAGAAGGGTACATGACTGGCACATGTAAATAAATGGGGCTAGAAGCGCTCCAAACAAAACGAATGCTGTTGATTGAACACTTTTCTGAATGTCGACACAATTTTACGTAGAACATAAGGAATGAAAATTACTGGTTCTGGTATCACCGCGGAAGTTTTTGTTTTATGACTGGTAAAGAATCGTGTAAATTAGCTAACTAATAAGTTTATTTGGTATTTTTAAAATTAAGTTTGAAAGCCAAAACCTGTTTACATCGCCGCCCTATCGCCCGAAACAAGTTCACTGCCCACCGGCATCGTCTCACCGTCCCGGTTGTGTTTAATATGTCCTATGTCTGAATTTTTTAGGGCAAGTTGTATTTTTGAACGGGACTTAACGCCTTCCAGGTTCATTTTATTTCGGGATTATGGGTTAAAAAAATGTTAATTTTTTATGTTTATTTTTATACATACATAGCTTTTTAAACATAATAGCATCATTCGCATACATAATTTTCTAAAAATTAATGTAAAAAAATCAATTTAAATAAACGAGTAATTTACCTGTATAGTTGGCTTTCTGTACGGCAGCTATCATTAGATTTGGGAGTCAATTAACACTAACTATATATATAAAGCTTAGAATACCTAGCTTTTATATTGAACTAATTTTTATTTATATCCTATGCATTTACATAATTTATCATGAAATTATTAATCAAAATTTGGTCTTATGTGATACAATCGAAAACACGGTACTGCACAGAGACCAACATCGCAATCTGGACAGTAGAACCTTGTTTCTCTCCTTACCTTGTTCCCTCTACTGTCTCTCTTTGAGCAGTAAATAATCTAGTAGCCAGATAAGTAAACAAAAGCATTCGGAACCATAAAAATCCCATCTGAAATAATTCGGGAAAGACTGATTGCACTGTTCCCGAGCTACACTCGTAAGGAGCCAGGATGGTATAATTCGCCTGCCCGAGTTCAGTTTGGGAAAAATCGGGAACACAAGACATCTGCACAATCTTGACCAGTTAAAACCAGTATCTCGGAGTTGGCAGTCAACGTGTTAACCGGAAGGGGTTAACACGTTGACTGCCAACTCCGAGATACTGGTTTCAACTGGTGAAGATTGTGCAGATGTCTTGTGTCACAGCGAAAACTTATAAACCAGTTTATTTTAGTAGCCCCGTTTACATGAGCCAAAAGCAGCGTAGAATGCAGGGTAGATACGCGAATTGTACTCCACTTTCAAGAATTATCCCTAGCTAGGGAAACAATTGAGGGGTAGAAAGAACCCACCTTTCTACCCGGGTAATAGCAGAGTTTACTCTCCTTTCCCATCATCCTTTAAGCTTACAGATGATTGCCGCCCCGTATGATCACGTGACTTCTAGCGACGATCCCGGCGAAATGGAGTATAGAAATAATTGACCATGTAAACGGGTTTCTCCGACCCTCCAAGCAAAATCCTTTTACCCGGGTAAAAAGAAGGGTACATGACTGGCACATGTAAACGGGGCTAATGTATCTTGAAAAATCCGTTAATTGGTTGAAAATTTTCCCTGTCATGCGAGAAATTCGAATGTGATCTTGACAAATATGTTAGATTTCATTTTTTTTAATCTGAATGTTAATGAAACTTTTTGTTAATTGTGTTGTAGCTTACAATAAATAACCTTCTGTCTTTTCTGCGGACCGTCACAAATTTTTCATGGACCACCATTTGCAAACTGCTGGTATAAACCACATGTTTCTGGAGCAAATAAGTATTATTTTGCACTCAAATACACAATGCTGAGCACTTTATTTCAATATTTTTCCTTGTTTAAATGCACTTAAATGTCATAACAAATAAAAGAAAGACAATAAATTCTACTATTTTTTATTGAACTAATTTCTATCTTTACACAAAAATTAGTGAAAATTATCCATAAACTCTATATAAAGAACACTTCTTTTGTGCCTTTACTAGTTTTTAAATTATATGATTAGTTTTTGTATGTCACTGAAAATCAGACATCAAATTTTCGCCATCTGCCGATATTGATAGACATAATGCAAAATTAAAATTTGAAATTGTTTAAAAGAAAGCAATTAAAAGATTTATTTAAACTGCTTATAAGAGAAATATTTTTAAAAAAGAAATTTAATAAATTTGCTTTTCTTTACGAAGCTAAAATATTTTAATATTTTTTTCTATGTTGTAAACAATGTTATTCAATGCTATAAAAAAGTTATCTGAATAATATTCAAAGATATCTATCAATATTCACAAAAATAAATATAATTTTTTGACATTAAATGATACCTCCCGACATTCAGTCCAATATTATTCAATGCCATAAAAAAGGTATTGTAATAATATTCGAAAATATCTATCGATATTCAAAAATAAATATAATTTTTCGATATTAAATAATATCTCACGACATTCAGTCCAATGTTATTCACTGCCACAAAAAAGGCATCTTAATAATATTCAGCGATATCTATCGATATTCACAAAAATAAATATAATTTTTCGACATTAAATGATATCTCAAAACATTCAGTCCAATGTTATTCACTGCCATAAAAAAGGTATTTGAATAATATTCAGAAATATCTATCCGTATTCAAAAATAAATATAATTTTTCGGCATTAAATGATACCTCACGACATTCAGTCCAATGTTATTCAATGCCATAAAAAGATTTTAATAATACTCAGCGATATCTATCAATATTCACAAAAATAAATATAATATTTCGACATTAAATGATATCTCACGACATTCAGCCCAATGTTATTCAATACCATAAAAAAAGATATTTTAATAATATTCAGCGATATCTATAGATATCCACAAAAATATATATAATTTTTCGACATTTAATGATATTTCACGACATTCAGCCCAATGTTATTTAATGCCATAAAAAAGAGATTTTAATAATATTCATTTTTCGACATTAAATGATACCTCACGACATTCAGTCCAATGTTGTTCACTGCCATAAAAAAGGAATTATAATAATGTTCAGCGATATCTATCGATATTCACAAAAATAAATATAATTTTTCGACATTGAATGATATCTCACTACATTCAACGCAATGCACAATGATACATTTGATGAATGCGGCCGTAGGTGAATCGATCTTGCCCTTTCGACACTCCCTAAGGCAATACGAAGAGTGCTACAACTAATTGTAACTATTGTAGTATATCGTTCAGGGGAGTCTTAATTTTTATAGACGAAAATTATCTTGATATCGGCCGATATTTTAGTGCAACCTAAGTATATATTATCAGTAAGATAGCAGCTTTACACATTGGTTATACTATTTTGAACTGATATTTGCAATTACATCGTTGTTTTAAAAAATATTTTCGATATTACGTTTCCGGCGTATTTATTTGATATAAATTTTTAGCTGTGCCGTAAATAATTTCAGATATTTTTAGTCTGTTGTTAACCAAAACAGTTTAAAAACACTAATCTACAGTCTGAACTGTATCACAAGCTTTTGCAAGAGACAACTGGATGCATACTCTAACTGTTACTATTGTGCAGTTGGACTTGACTTTCTCTCTGTACCATCTCTTTATTCATTTTCTGAACTGCTGTCATCGGACGGATTGATTAGCAATTCATCATCAGCATTGGAGTCTGAAAGGGACTTTTCCAATCTGTCCAGGATCTCTTTTTCTTTTCGTCTGAAGAATCCGACCTGTGGAAAGAGATTTTATATATCATAAAATTTATCCACGTCAAAATATTTAAGCTTTTATTAATATTTAAAGCAATTACCGACTGATCCGGATTGATTAGTCGGTAGAAACAGTCTTTTTAACCTATGGTCCAGGCACAGAGTTCCTCTTTGAATGATATGTTTAACATGGAAGGTCTAGCATCGATGTTGGTACATTACTGTCCAAGTGTTTAGTACTCTGAGACAGAAGACTCTTTGTCCATAGTTTGACATCGGAACAGTGTGACACCGCCAACTTGGCTATAAAACTCTAAGCATGGTTGTCTAACATTTTCTCTTGATCTCACCATGCCCAAACAATCTGTATCTACAAGCATATTTTGATTTGTATTATATTGGTGCCGAGCTCTACTTGTGCAACCATTTTCTTTATAATAAATGCGCATAATGTTTAAAAAGATTAGATATAGTGAACCATATAAATAGTTCACTATGACTAATCTTTAACTGTTGGCTTTGTAAACTATTGAGGAATTAATTGCCCATAACTATAAATGTCCAGTGTCAAAGTGGTTTTAGTTAATTAAGTATGAGAATATAATTCTATTACAATGAAAGACTTTGCATCAATTAAAGTAGCCAAAATAAGCAAAGAAAACATTGTTCGGATGCGATTCCTATGTGCATTAGTAAACATTACCAATAATTTCTCCGAATTTTCCAAGGAGCAACCTATTCTGAAGTATTACCCCTACCCACATATTACCGTCATTGTTGTTATTATTTCTGATCCTACATGGACAAACAAAGCAGGATTCAGCCATACGCTACTCGTATTAAAGAAAAGGGATGTGCCTTTCTTTTTAATGAGCACTGTAATGAATTTGTACCCACGACTATGTGGACCTTTGATGACGTCGGCAGAATCGCCCCATTTGACTCTTTCCAAGTGGCTTTCTTAGGAGAAGTAAGAAGTCGTTGGTTGTTTTAGCAGGGCCTCGGAGAAGGAGGATGTGCTCCTTTTGGTAGGGCTCAAGTTTCCAGGACCCCCCTCCCCAGAAGAAGGGAGAGATCTGCAAGAAGGCAGTTGGAGTTCAGCGAGTTGGAGAGGTGGGATTCGAGCCGGCGACCGACACACATCCCTCTGCTTTGAAAAGGAGAGAACTTTATTACTTTATTTTTCTCGGACATGAAACGCTCGGTCATGTAGTGATAATTTTGATTGTCGACAGGCTCTGAGACTCAGAAAATATGATATATGATTTACTTTTATTGTTTTCTTAAAATGTTATAAATAAATGTTGTTTTGTCCGTCCAAACTTCTGGAGAAATTATTTTGAGTACAGGCATCCCAGTGACCACTGTCGAACATACCTGTTCCAGTACAGTAAGCGGGCAGATCCCACGCAGATATAGCGCCGCAGAACAGGGTGTTATAACAAGCACCATTAAGATGAAATACCGACTTTGCTTAACTCGGTCCTCGTAATCTTGAAGCAGAGATCAAGCAGAAGAACCACAGGCTTGGCCTGCCATCCCCAGAGATATTGATTGAGAACTTGGAGGACATTGTGACAACGAACCTATTTTACGTGCCCCAGTCACCTTTAACCCTTTAAAGGTCACCAAAATAAATTCATTGGGATTTAGTGTAATTAGTTTATAAATGTTATATATGAACCTTGTTAATGTAAAATATATGATAAATTTCTTTAAATTCCTTAGGAGGGTTTGCCTTACAGGATATTTAAGGAGGGTTTGGTTGGGAGTGCTACGGTCTACTCTTTAGCAACTCGAG
>CM063507.1:105262799-105272799 GCA_032207245.1 Pardosa pseudoannulata | reverse complement strand
AAGACTACTTATACAGTCGCACATATCTTAACTTCTTGTATATATTTTAAATCTCTGTACATAAAATTCTTTGGAAATTCGTCACCTAATCTTAATTCAATCATTGGAAAAATCCCGCATCCAGGCTTATTTCCTTTTCTTCGCTGTACTGGCTTGTACTTTGAAATCTGATTTGTTCTTGTTTTTTAACTTTTCATGTTTAATTTTATAATATTACATTCCTAATCTTTTAATTCTTATTTTAATTTCTAATATTTTAATAAATTTGAATCTTTAAATTCTTAATTTTTCTTCTCATCGTTGAAAATGTCGCAACGACGGGATTTCATTCCCTTGAGATCTACGAATTATTCAGTGTTATTTCAAAGTTGGGAATGAACTGCGACCGGTTGCACCAACAAGAACCATCTAATTTAAAATAAAGGTTTATTAAGATGTTTTAGGTGTCTCCGGGTGTGCAAATTCTCACTTTAATAACCAATTTTAAATCTATGGTAATTTCGTTAATTTTTAGCTGGGTTCCCTCTCATGTCGGCATCAAAGGAAATAATCTTGTGGATATAGCTGCCAAGTCTGCAGAAAACTATCTAAACACTGGCCTTCCTTATCCTGACCTGAAAATTTACATCAAAGATTTAGCTCACTCTAAATGGCAGAATTTTTGGGTTGACACAGCATCAAATAAATTGTGAGATGTAAAAGAAAACATTTCCAAGTGGCCTCAACTACCTTCTAGAAGACAGGACGTGATTATCACTCGTCTTCGTGTGGGTCACTGCAGACTCACGCATGCACATCTCTTGCTTGGTGAGGCACCTCCACAGTGTGCGTATTGTAAGACTACTTATATAGTCGCACATATCTTAGCTTCTTGTATATATTTTAAATGTCTGTACATAAAATTCTTTGGAAATTCGTCACCTAATCTTAATTCAATCATTGGAAAAATCCCGCATCCAGGCTTATTTCCTTTTCTTCGCTGTACTGGCTTGTACTTTGAAATCTGATTTGTTCTTGTTTTTTAACTTTTCATGTTTAATTTTATAATATTACATTCCTAATCTTTTAATTCTTATTTTAATTTCTAATATTTTAATAAATTTGAATCTTTAAATTCTTAATTTTTCTTCTTTGTGCTGTACATTTTTCATTTTTTTAGTTTCTCTTTTACATTTTAATCTTTAATCATTTAATCAAACTTTACTGTTTTTCGTGTTATATTTGTGTCCTAAATTTTCTACCTATTTATTTGGTTTTTTAATGTTTTTTCTATTAGATTCAGGCATCTTTCTTTTTGAACGTTTTATCAAAATTATTTTTAAATCGTGTGGTTGTATTCTGTTTTTCGTCACGTTTGGCGCAGTTTGTCCCAAGAGGAATTTCCGCCACTAAATTTCAACCAACCAACCAACCAACCAACCAACCCGGCTGTGCAATCCACAGCAGCTCATAATATACAATGCAGTATAAATAGAGTAAAAATAATACAAGCACATACAAAAACATTACATACTGATACAAAACAGGCAAAATACATTCATGTCCATAAATTAAGGATAATTCAGAATCACACAGACATTGAGCTCTAAAATAAAACTTTCACCTGTAGAATTATCACACACATCTTGAAGAAGAATGCAAATTGCAGGAACCACCAGATGGCGCGGATAGTACGTCACAATGACGAGAGTGTATGAAAGGGGTATATAAGGAATAGTAGCAAAGAAGTAAAATTGTTCACAAGCGCTTTAAAAGCCTTTCAGTGCAATAACCGCATAGTTATGGCACAAAGGAAGCATTTGGATGAATTTTTACGTGGTAGAATTATCGGACGACTGGAATGTGGACGTACCCAGCTGGAAGTATCCGAGGAACTTGGAATTGCCCAGAGTGTCATCTCCAGGCTTTGGCAACGATTCAAACATGATAGTAATGTGAGTAGATGTTACAGCACAGGTCGCCCCCAAGTTACTACGCCGAATGATGACCGGTATTTGGCAGTTACTGCCAAAAGAAACAGACGGAGCACAGCATCAGACCTGTCTCGTCAGCTCTCATCAGCTACCGGTACGACAGTTTCAAGGCAGACCGTGTACAGACGCTTTGGGAACATTGGTCTATATGCTCGTAGACCTGTCAGATGTGTTCCCCTTACCGCAACTCACTGTCGCATGCGATTATGCTGGGCTAGAGAGCAGGCATTGTGGACACCGCAACAGTGGTCTTGTGTGATGTTTTCCGACGAGTCCAGTTTCAGTTTACATTCTGATTCTCGCCGGACTTTCATATGGAGAGCGCCAGGTACCCGTTACCACCAAGAGAACACCATTGAACGACACCGTTACGGTGGTGCAAGATGGCTCGTTTGGGGAGGAATTATTCTTGGTTCCAGAACTGACGTGCATGTTCAGAGTGTAACGATGACAGGCCACATCTATCGGGATATCATTCTGGAACAGCATGTACGTTTTTTTCGGGGCGCCATGGGTCCTGAATTTCTGTATAGGGATGACAACTCCCGACCTCACCGTGTCAAATTGTTAAATCAATAAGTCAAATTTGTTTTGCTTTTGTATCTTTCATTGTCTGAACTTCATTATCCTTAATTTATAGACATGAGTGTAACATTTAATACAATAAATAAAAAAATGCATATGATAACTGTATGAAATTAAGTATAATGCGGTACAGTGCAAGTTTCCTATTCAGATTTAGCCTTGTTACGGGGTCTGCTGATTCTCCGAATTTTCCATTAACCAACCGAATAGTTTGAATAGTTATAAGATGAAATTATGGGGTGTGTTACAATTTAGTTGATCAGTCCAGTTACCTTCCAGACCTGGTCTGGTGCGCTTGAAATGCCAATTTCTAGTGAGGGAACAGTCAATTAAATGTGCGTATTACTTAAACAAATTAGCTATAATGAACCATAAATGGTTCACTATGGCTAAATTTTAATAATTTGGATTTGATGGCATTGCAAGCTGTTGAGGGATTAATTGCTCATAAATGGCTCTTTTATAAGTGGTTTTGGTTAATTAAGGGAAAGTATATAATTCTATTACAGTGGAGCACTCTATATCATATAAAGTCGCCCAAAAACCAAGGGATACAGTGTTAGTAATGAACATCTTTGTGTTTTAATAAACATCTCTAATAATTTCGACAAATTCGCCAAGAGGCACCCTATTTTTCCATATTACTGGCAAATGGACGAAGAATGAGCATTTATTCTAGAATTAGTTTTTGAAGACGGTTAAAAAGAAATTAAGTCGGCGAACACTTCTTTAAATCTGATATTTTATGGCTGGGAAATTAGGCATTAAATAATAACAAAGGAAAAAGGAGAATTATAGATAGATATTTTAGGTTAATAATTTTGATATATAGCATATATATACCCAATAATAATCTCCCTTTTCAATTCGAAGCAAATACAGTGTTCTAACATCAGATTAAAGCTTAATCTAGTTTTAAGTCTATAAAAAAACTATAGTGACTCAGTGGTACTGATGAATATGAACTTACCTTTATCAAAATAATTATGATCTGAAACAGGATCATTGAGCCAAGGAAAGCGCCAACCGAAAACAACCAATGAGGTATTTCCGTCGTAGTTGGAGCAACATTGTAAATCACAGTCTTCACCTAAACTCAATAAAGTTTCGCAATGTCATATTAATTGCAAACACATATCACACAAATATACATCTTTAATTTTATTAAACTAAACTATTTAAACTTATTTTGGTGCTAATTATATTCAATTGATCAAACAATAGATGACAGCGAAAAACTAAAGCGGGAATCAGTCTTCCCATCGTTATAAAAACAAGAGCAAATATATTGTAATGGGTTTTGCTTTCCTAAGGTGTACTTTGTAAGATCATGTAGGTGGGAAGTAATCTTCACGGCCTTCGAGAGGGTAAAAGAAAACATATAGTAAATTAACTAGATTGCAATAAACTATTTAAACGCTTGAATTAATAAAAAAGTGATTTAAACGCTTGAATTAATAACCCACTGAAAGGACGAGTCGACGGGGGTTCGACAGCGAATTCCTGTTCGAAAACGGACCTGTCGACCCCTTCTCGTTCGCACTCGTATAACTCACTTTTGAGGAAAACAAAATATTGCAAAGCGATAATAAATGAAAGAAACTAATTTTGAGTAACGTTAATTTTGAGTAACTAATTTTGTGTTCCTTTACCTTGCAGGGAAAATAATTTAAAAGTAGCCTGACAACTTTTAAACCGGCAACTCTAGTATGGTACGGTAAGTTCCGTCTGGAATTTACGAAAAGGGTGACTGTTTTGAAAGGGAAAAAGGTGGGGAGGGTGGCCGGTGGATGGGTTAATTCTAAAAATAAACATACAAGTCAAATCATATTTAATTCTGCCGAACGATGGCCGAATGGTTAGGGTGCTGGCCATCGGAGTTTGTGGGTTCGAATCCCACTATGGCATGGATGTTCGTAGCCGTTCGGAATCGGCTTTAAGCAGTAGGTCCCAGTCTCATTAATCCTCGTGTTGCAAAAAGTAGACCGTAGCAGTCCAAAACTAAAACCAAACCATGTTTAATTTAAAATACAGTGTACTCCGTTTAATCTGATCAATTTGGAACACCCGATTTTGATAACAATAATCGATTGATAACAATAAACGATATTCAAAATTAGATAAAATTAACTCTCCCTTTAATTCACACGTACTAAATTTCAAAATTAAATGAAAAAACTCATATATTTATGTACTTATATTACCCTTTAAAACATAAGAATTGTACACATAATTTAAAAAAATCAATGGTTGACTGTCTACAATTTTTTTGTATGAAGCTTATTGATAAATTGTTCGTAATCATAATGTTTTTTAAAGTCATTGGAGCGGTGTTGTACTCCACGTTTCAACACTTTCTATGCAATTCAGAGGCTGAGAAATGTTTAACTGCGCTGCAGTTAAACATTGCATTGACTCATTTTTGGTAACCCGTCATAACGATTTAAAATTTTGATCTTTTATTTTATTATTAAATCTTTTATTTTATTATTAAATCTCTAGCATATAGCCCGTCATATGACGGGATCAGTAAAATTTTTAATTTTCCAGAATTGTAAAGTACCCTATGAGGCAGGTAAAAAAAATGGTTTGTTTTTTTGGCTGAGAATTACCTTTCAAATAAAATAATCGATTAAAATTATCACATATGTACTTAATCTATTATTTAAGTCAAATAAAAAAGTAAATTATTTACGTATTATATAAGTTTAGTGATAAAAAGTATGAAAATAATGCAGAAAATATTTAAATAATTTAAAAATATTTGAATGATTAAACGAGATGGTTAAAGGAATGAAGTCATAATGCTAGAAAAAATTGTTATGTTTACCTATTTATTATGTGATAAATTGATAAATTTAATCGCTTGCTCTTAAAATGGGGCTTGATATAATGGCATTAAACGCTCGAAAAGGGGACGGGGTGGATTTCGAACGTTTTAAAGAGGACAGTATTTTTCGCTGTGATACGAAGCTTATTCATACCAATTTACTTCAGAATCGGATCTATAGTTTAGGAAAAGATAAACTTGACTCGCTTTGAATTTTGCAAACCCTAACTCGTCAAAAATCCAATATGGATGCTCTATCCATTCCAGGTCCAACAGCTTCATAACTTCGAGGACAGACGGGCAGATAACTTAGGCTATTATTACATTACGAGAAGAAAGTTTAAGGATACACAACATGAAATGTTTACGTGGCCAGGGACATTCGTACAACAATACGTGAATTTAATAAAATAAAAATAATAAAATTATAAAAAGTTGAAAAATAGTAAACATTTATTTTAAAAATAGTAAAACAAATTTCGGAATAAGAATTTAAAAGAAAAAGCAGAAAACATTAAATTTATTAGACATTAAAAAAAATGGCTACGTCGGGGATAGAACCGTCAACACGAGAAGTACGACGATTAAGTGGGCGGACATTCTACCAAACGTACAACGCCTGCACTTTGTAGACCAACTAATTAGAGTATATGAAGGTTCAAGTAGAAACAGTCCAGAAATTTAAATATTACTCTCCGCCTTTGCCATCCTATCAAGAATGAATTTCGTATAGAATAAGAGGAAGGATAAGGCTTGAAATAATAGCATTAAACGCTCGAAAAGGGGGGATGGGTGGATTTCGAACTCGCTTTCAATTTTGCTAACCCTAACTCATGAAAAATCCAATATGGATGCATGTATCCATTCCAGGTACAACCTCTTCAAAAATTCGCGGATAGACAACTTAGGCTATTATTATATAGGGAATTTTGATTTTTGGCTTCCATATCGACAAGCTGCGTGTAAGCGAGCAAGGCATAAAATGTGAATAAGCTCTTTCTCAGTGCCGATAAGAATATGTTACCTTCTGCTTATCTGACAAACATTGACCACCAGTAGGGTGTGCGTATTTCTGAAAATTCCAGGAACGTGTAATCCTCCCCACCGATGATCATTCCCCATTTCCCTAGGTAAAAGAGGTAGAATTCTCTGAAATTCAGACAACAGCGAAAGGAAAGAAAAGAATGGGTTCCTTCTAAATACATTGTGCATATTCTTTGCCAGTTAAAATGAGGTTCGAAAACTGATATCATTAACCGATGTAACCATCACATAAAGAGATAATTTTAACATACAAATGGATAGAAGAAATAGGGACCAAGTGATTTCGATAACAATAAGCGATTGATAACATTAACCGCGATCACATTAAGCGGAGACCACTGTATTCAAAAGAAAGTATTGGATATCTGACCTTTCAAATATCCCAGAAGCAAACAGGACTTAAATTGAATAGATAAGACAATAGTTTAAAGTTAAATAACTGGTAGAAATAAAGATTTAAATCATATGGTTTAAGATATTTACCGTAGTAGCGTCCGAATGATGGGATAATAGGAACACATCGTGATCAGAAATCGGGATTGAACCTGAACTAAGGAACTCTATCTGATAACATTAACCGATATAACGATCATATAAATAGATAATTTTAACATACAAATGAGTAGACGAAATAGGGACCAAGTGATTTCGATAACAATAAGCGATTGATAACATTAACCGCGATCACATTAAGTGGAGACCACTGTATTCAAAAGAAAGTATTGGATATCTGACATTTCAAATATTCCAGAAGCAAACAGGACATATTTGAATAGATAAGACAATAGTTTAACGTTAAATAAATGGTAAAAATAAAGATTTAAATCATATAGTTTAAGATATTTACCGTAGTAGCGTCCGAATGATGTGGTAATAAAAACACATCGTGATCAGAAATCGGGATTGAACCTGAACTAAGGAACTCTGTCTGATAACATTAACCGATGTAACGATCACATAAAGCGATAATTTTAACATACAAATGAGTAGAAAAAATAGGGATCAATTGATGTCGGTAACAATAAGCGATTGACAACATTAACCACGATTACATTAAGCTGTATTCAAAAGAAAGTATTGGATATCTGACCTTTCAAATATCCCAGAAGCAAGCAGGACATATTTGAATAGATAAGACAATAGTTTAACGATAAATAATTGGTAAAAATAGATATTTAAATCATATAGTTTAAGTTATTTACTGTAGTAGCGTCCGAATGATGTGGTAATAAAAACACATCGTGATCAGAAATCGAGATTGAACCTGAACTAAAGAACTCTATATGATAACATTAATCAATGTAATGATCACATAAAGCTATAATTTTAACATACAAATGAGTAGAAGAAATAGGGACCAAGTGATTTCGATAACAATAAGCGATTGATAACATTAACCGTGAACACATTAAACGGAGTCCACTGTATTCAAAAGAAAGTATTAGATATCTGACCTTTCAAATATCCCAGAAGCAAACGGGACTTATTTGAATAGATAAGACAATAGTTTAAAGTTAAATAACTGGTAGAAATAAAGATTTAAATCATATAGTTTAAGATATTTACCGTAGTAGCGTCGGAATGATGGGGTAATAGAAACACATCGTGATCAGAAATCGGGATTGAACCTGAACTAAGGAACTCTATATGAAAACATTAACCGATGTAATGATCACATACAAATGAATAGAAGAAATAGGGACCAAGTGATTTCGATAACAATAAGCGATTGAAAACATTAACCTCGATCACATTAAGCTGTATTCAAAAGAAAGTATTGGATATCTGACCTTTCAAATATCCCAGAAGAAAAGAGGACTTATTTGAATAGATAAGACAATAGTTTAAAGTTAAATAACTGGTAAAAGTAAAGATTCAAATCATATAGTTTAAGATATTTACCGTAGTAGCGTCCGAATGTTGGGGTAATAGAAACACATCTTGATCTGAAATCGAGATTGAACCTGAACTTAGGAAGTCTATCTGATGCCATGGACCCTAAAATCAAAAAACAACCTAATATTAATAGACTGCAAATATTACTTATATTATTAATTTTTAACAACATTGTATAAAACTTTTACTTTAAAAAATTATATCTTTTATAGCACACACATACATACATACATGCATACATATATAAATAAATAATCATAAAAATAGGGAAAACTAAAATCCAAAACACAAAGCTAAAAAGCTAAAAGGACCATAGATATATAAAACAGCTAAATATGTAAAATTAAAGTAATGTATGATAAGTACATAAAATGTTATCCTTCATAAGTTATGCAGTTCCATATAAATATTATGTATTCAAATTTTAAAAGCATATATTTCTCAAATTACTATTCATATATCTTTATAGATAAAAACCTTCGGTCAGTGTGTTTGTAATAGAACTCCACCTAAATGGCTGGACTGATATAGATGAAATTTTGTGTATGTAATTCAGTTGATTCGAGAATGGTTTTGATTCGATAGAAAATATTTTTTTTAATAAAAATCCAGAATTGCACGTTTGTTGAGATAATTATAATGCCGCTTGAAACACGTCACTGCCAACGTATCTCTGGAGCAGTGGTCGGCGCAACGGGCTTCACTACGAGAAGTTACAGGTTCGAATCCTCGTACATGCAATGTGGGAATTTTAATTTAATCTAATTACGTTTGTGATGACTGTAAGTGTGGTGGCGTTAAGGTTTTAGGTTTTTTAGGTTTGGAGTGCTACGGTCTTCTTTTTGCAACACGAGGGCTAATGAGACCGGGACCTACAGCTTAAAGCCGATTCTGAACGGCTACGAACATCCATGCCACTGTGGGATTCAAACCCACGAACTCCGGTACCGAAGGCCAGCATCCTAACCAATCGGCCATCGTTCGACGTGGTGGTGTAAAGTATTTTTAAAATAATTTTTCCTTACTTTTCCATGAAAACGGTCCAATTTATTATTTATTTAAAAACAATTTTCGATATTTTTTGCTGTGATATGAAACACATTTATACCAATTTATTTTAAAATCATATCGATAGTTTAGGAGAGATAAACTTTACTCGCTTTGAAGTTTGCTAACCCTAACGTATCAAGAATCCAATACGGATTCCTCTATATATTCCAGGTCCAACCGCGTCATAAATTCGAGGAGAGACGGACAGATAACTTAGGCTAGTATTATACAGGAGATAATGTTAAAGTTATTATGTTATATTAGCGTTTAAACAATAAAACAAGATAAAACGTAACAATTCTGGAACATGATAAGTAGGTAGGGACCACATGATCTTTGACAGCGAACATGTTAAAAGATTTCTACAATCATAGTGAGAAATACACAGCATTGCAAAAAAGGATTTACTGTTAGACAAAATGATCACTTAAGAAAATTAATTTTTCTAAGCAATAATTTAGTGGTTTGTAAAGCACAAAAGTAATAAACACTTACAAAATAGTCGCTCAGAGTCGTGTAGTTTATTTTGAAGCCTACTGCAATTTCTGCGAATTTCCGCACGTCAGAAAACGGTGTTGCCGAGCACTGGATCGTGATGCATTCAATATTGTCACTATCACAA
>CM063507.1:105250299-105257799 GCA_032207245.1 Pardosa pseudoannulata | reverse complement strand
GGCAAATGTTAAAAATTTTCAAATTTAAAAAAATTTTGGGCAATCAATCCAAATTTAAAGTGTTTCCGTAAAAATTTATTTCCATGAGTGAAACTGCATTTAACATTTGATTAAAATTTAGGATCCGTCAGCGAAGAACAAAATTCCACCAAGACAAGAAATATGGAGGAAAATACAAGGTATAATAAGCATATTTGCCGACTATAGTTGGATGTTAGCAAGAGATGAAGATAAGATTGAACGTAAAAGAAGAACTTCAAAAAGAAATTTAGCGGAAAAAAAATGTACGTAACTAAATTTAAATGTCTTTGTTTCGTATTGAGTTTCAATATATTTCAAACTTACATTTATTATATAAAAACCTTAATAAAACGTAAAAACATCGTTTTTTCTAATTTCTTATAAAATTATGTAAAAAGTTTAATAACGAAACTTTTTGTCTCGCCCTGGTGCAGCTCATGTGTTCTGTTGCGATGGTTTTCATTCTTTATATACAAAATGTATACATTTTTTAATTTTAATTGTTGTTTAAAATTAATATGCCTAATCATAAACAGAAATAAACTCCATGAATAGATAAAAACTGTTTGCCAGTCAGTACAACTAACAGTTCGAGAGCATTTTTCCATATAGGATATTACCAGATAGTACATCAATTTTACAAAAAATCCTGACGTGATAAAAATGGAGGTCATTTTCGAAATCAGCATACCAAATAACTTAAAAATACGAAAACACTTCTCTTGTATTTTTCAAAAATTTCAATTTCGCAGGCCTGTGTAATTGACCGAAGGCATTGTACTCCCTTACAGGATAAAAAAAAAATTATTGAAAATCCTTTTGGAAGCTTGATATTCCTTAAAATGGCTTTACAGTGGATTAACACTCAGTTTAGTTTGGTGTCTTTTAGAGCCCTGAAGCCTACTGTTTTTTGCAATACAAGGGCTAAAGACACATGGACCTACTGCTAAAAGCCGCTTCCAAATAACTAAGATATAGCAACTATGCCATATTGGTATTTGAATCCACGAGCTCCGGTACCCAAGATCAGCGTCTAAACTCAACTTTCAGAGGATTAACACTTAGAATAGCGGAGTAAAAATTGGAAAAAAAAGGTATTAAACTGTCGTAATGAAATACGGGAAGGTTAATCTTTCATCAATTCTAGGAAGGTAATCTAGCATAAAATACAAAACCCATGTAAGCAGAGCCCAAATATGGAGGGTAAGTTATCAGACAGCTGTTTCGTTGCTTCGAGTGCGTTACATTCTAGATGGGAGAGCACTTAGTGGCTTGTAAAAGTAGATTGATCAAGTTTTCACTCAGTCTGTTTTTACAATCGACTGTGGGCTCTAGCAAAGTTTTTACTCTGTGGGGTTTTACATGCCATTGGTTACATGAAGCATGTTCCGTCCAACAGCCATGATGCCACAGCAATTGCTTAATATTTTTTGTAAACTGTGTTTATTTTGTAACCGTGAAGCGTAGCGCCATCTGTAAATATATGTAATACAATAGTGTTCGCTGAGAGAGAGGGGATTAAATCGGACATATATTATGTTTTGTCTTGGTTTTCTTTAAAGTGGATGGTTTGGACGACGTTGGGAGTGAGAATAGTCAAAGTCATTGTAAGTAAATGCTTTATTCCTTTTAATCATAAATCTTATTGGGTTGTCATTTTCCCAACGCTGATCCAATCCATATTCAATCAATTCTATTTCCTTGTGTTTAAGTATTTTGGTGTCCCCCTCGGTCACATTATTCTTATTTATTGTACATTCCACTAAGTCTTAACATCTCACAAAGCATCAAAACACTGTATGCGTACTTTTTATTTGGACCTTATTTTAGTTGCCTCTGCTTTTTATTCTACATTGAAAGGTATCTGGAGATATATCTTGGAACAGAATTAGGCATCATTTCAAACATAAAACACTTTGTAACACAGAGAGCATTTCAGTTAAAATAAGGGAAAAGTATATTTTTACTTCAGTATAAAACTATATTCACAACATATAATAAATCTATAAATAAAATTTACTTTAAAAACATCTTATTTTAATTATCCCCGAGCAGTAAAAGCTAAAATAATCTTTTTGCGTCGGTATGTGACAATGTCTGAACCATGGAACCACCACAAAACTGCAGATTCAAATTGTCAATTGGTTGAATGAATTGTAGCGGATGAAAACCGTACAAAGCAGTCAAAGTCACAAAAGTCAGCCGGAAATGTTAGCCTATCATCTGTAACTATTATCTGTTCCCAAATCTCAAAAGAATCCTCCATGGAAAGAAATTTGGGAACAGATAACACTAACTATTATCTGTTCCCAAATCTCAAAAGAATCTTCCATGGAAAGAAATTTGGTACAAAAGATAAAGTTATATCAGAAATTAACGTTTTTTTTTATGTTTCCACAATTCATTCTATAAAAAAAAGCATCAAAGTATTAAACAAGCTTTGGAATTAATGTATCACACTATTAAAAAAGAATAAATTGATAAACAATGTCGAATTTTGAAAGAAAAAGTTAATAGTTTGGGATTTGAGATGACTGACTTATTCTTTGAAAAGCATACATTTAGGTAAGAAGTAATGATGCATCCAGGGGTAAAAAATTACGTTAAATTCTTTGTAATAAATTACGCAAAACTCGGAAAGAAAATGAAACTTTCGCAGTGCTAGGTAGAAATAATAGGGAGATTATAGGACACTTAATGAAACTTTTAAATAATTAGAGCATAATGACCTGTATTTTCGTTAAATGAAGAAAAGGTACTCGTCCAGAAGAGGTCAGTAGATCGTGGGGCACTTGCAAAAGCATATCGATAGTAGTAAGTGGACTCGGCCCGTAATTCCTGACCTGCAAAAAATATGTTATTAATCAGTTATAAAACTCCCAAATCGTAATCTTACCACGATCTTTAAACAATTCATTCATGAGTTGTTCTTTAAAAAGTCATTCATTCATTGCGTGTGACAAAGGAGAAAACAGCTATGTCTTTTCACAGAGTACATTTTGGATTTGTTAGTATGTATACATATATATCATCTGCCTGCAAATTTATTGGAATAGGGGTGGCAATAAGTGTTAATATTATCAATATTAACAAAAGTGGGACGAGGTAGCTCAGCAGCAAATAGCAATAGGATTGAAAATGCTCACAATTGTTACCAAACCCGAAAAAGGCTACTGGCAACCGTAAGTCTTTAACATCTGAAGTGATACCCCAAATTACATTCCACTACAAGCCACGGTAAGTCAGTAGAAAGAAGCGGTAGGTCTGAAACTGCTCACAACTGCAATTTACCCCCCCCCCCAAAAAAAAGGCTACTGGCTACCCAAAGTCTTATCCAACTAGAGAAATACCCCAAATCACAATTCACTATGACCCACGGTAGGACTGAAAATGCTCACAACTGCAGCCAATCCCCCAAAAAGGATACTGGCTACCGTAAGTCCTTGGCACCTGGAGAGATACCCCAAACCACATTCTACTACGAGCCACGGTTGGTCAGTAACAAGTAGCGGTAGGACTGAAACTGCTCACAATTGCAGTTTATCTCCCAAAAGACTAGTGGCAATCCTCAAAAGCAGAACTGGTTACTGTAAGTCCTTGACATCTGGAGAGATAATCCAAACCACATTCCACTACGAGCCACGGTTGGTCAGTAACAAGTAGCGGTAGGACTGAAACTGTTCACAATTGCAGTTTATCTCCCAAAAGACTAATGGCAATCCTCAAAAGCAGAACTGGTTACTGTAAGTCCTTGACATCTGGAGAGATAATCCAAACCACATTCCACTACGAGCCACGGTAGCTCAGTACAACTGCTTAGATGGAATTTTACCTGGCATGCTGAGTTCTTAATAGTCACCTGGAATTTTATAGCATACATAATCAGTATCTAAGACTATCCAAACTTAGTTTAAAAAATCTAAACTTGGACTCATTTTCTTGTTCAGAAGAATATAGTTAGGAACTGCTTTAGACAGTAGTTAGCACTGCTTTAGACTTTATGTACAAGTAATGATCTAGTGTTGCAAAATATTAAACGAAGTCTGAAACAGTCAAAACCAAATACAGTAGAACTTCGATTATTCGAAGAATTTGAGACCGAATCTACTTAGCTTAATCGAAATTTTCAGATCATCGAGAATTCATCAATAATCATCTAATTTAATATGTAGAATCATCATTGGAGCAATAACATTCGATTGTTCTGGGACTCGGCAGTATGACAGTCCAAATTTCGAAATGGGGTGTGTTTTTGTTTAGAACAGGGATGTTCGAAAGTGGGGTTTGGTTTGGTTAGCTACGGTCTACTTTTGTAACACGAGGGTTAACGAGACCGGGACCTACCACTTAAAGCCGATTCGGAACGGTACGAACATCCATACCATTGTGGGATGCGAACACACGAACTCCGTTTCCGAAGACCAGCTCCCTAACCATTCGGCCATCGTTTGAAAATGGGGAAGAGTACACTCATACTGAGAATTGTGCTTACAACAAAAAATTCTAAAAAAAGAATTCCAAAATATTTATCTTCACTCGTAGTTTGCAAAGAAAGACTTGCATACAAAAGGGATGTGGGGAAAAAAGAAAACTTTAAAAAGGCATGTTTATAAAAAGAAAATTTTCAATGATAGTAGAAAGGGAAGAAAAAGTGAAGAAAAAACCGACTTTGGTTAACGAAGAGTTTCGGTTAAACGAGGTTCGGATAATCGAGGTTCTACTGTACAAGTTTTGGAGGAAAATAAATAAAAATTATAAGTTGTAAAGTAAAATATTTGTAACTGACGTCAAATAGCAGTCACAAATCTACTCACAAATCATCAAATCAATCAAATGTACTCACCGTAAATTTGTGAGTGATTTGAGATGATATTTCTTGTTCTTCATGGTTTAAAATGAGGTAATGGGAAGGCGTTCTGAAATAGATGAAAGAAAAAATATGGTGTGAATATTTTTCGTCTTTTTTATTCCTTAATTACCGGGGAACTTCTGTACTGAACTTCTATATCTTTTTCTCACGGGTAACCAGACAAAACATCAAAAAAAAAAATTTTCTTAAAATTTATTGTTTTAGAATATTTAAGAGCTTGATACTCTTAGCCGTATGTCCTATTTCGCAAAGCGAAGTCTAGAATACGTATAGTGCTGCCATCTGTGTTTTGTAAAACTAAATAATTTCTTCTATGGCTTGCTTTGGTCAGTTTAGAGCTAGAATAGTACCTTTTGAAAAAGGAAGAGTACATTTATGTTTGAAAAAAGGACAGAAAGGGTAAGAAAAGGTAATTGTTATTGAGTAAAAGTGGATCTCCTGTATGTCATAGTGGAATTATTTGTCAGCAAAGCATCCATTATGCTTAAACCTGGGTTATTAATCGGTACAGATACATTACAAACGCCGTGTTTTTTTGTAGCCAAATTTGGCGATTTTTTGGGGCGATCAGTGGGTTGGTGTGTCTGTCCCTGACTTTTGGTGGTAGGGTATGGCAGGTCTAATGTGTTTTTGCACCCCATTGGTGCACGTGATTTCTGACTTCAGTATCCGGCACTATTTCAGAAATTTGCAACTTAGCTGTTCTTTTGGTTTACAGTCGTCTAGGTGAGGTTGTATTTTTTTGTTCTTATCATTTTCTGGTTGGTTGGTTGGTTGGTTGGGAGCACTACGGTCTACTTTTTGCTACACGAGGGCTAATGAGACCGGGACCTACTGTTTAACCCATTAGCTCCCAGTGATCTATTTTTAGATCGCTAAACATGGCTTGGTAAACTCGCTTTTAGATGACCTTAAACCCACCCCACACATTCTATACTGCACAGGGGGCAAGACAAGGCATGCACCTGATTACCAACAAGTGGTTTTCTTGTTTTGTTTATATCATTGATCTAAAGCGATAAGAGAAAGTTTGTATCGCCCTTTCTTTCCGCCATTTTTCTACGTTTCTTAGTATAAACACTGAAAACAGCTAAGTAATAAGCAAAAGTTAAATTTTTTTTGGCGATTTAATATCTTCATAATTGTAGCTATCAGAATATAAACCGATGTTCTCTTAAAACAAATATAAATAGTAAAAATTAGTGTCAAAATACTGCTGATCTAGAAATAGATCACTGGGCGTTCGGGCGTTTTTTTTTCCTGACCCTGGTAATATTACGTTTTTTCACCTTTAGATGAAAATATGAGTTGAAAAGTATTTAATAGCTTTCAGGATGCAGTTGATTATCTGTTTTCTGAACAAATTAAAGAGGATATTATTGCCATATCCACTGATGTAGATGAACTGACAGATGAAGAGAAAATAGATAAGTTACATGCTCCATTTGTAAATGATATTGTTGGTAAAATAGAAGTAATATCAAAAGATGAGTGTGATTAAATAGATTTACCTTCAACGTTTGAGAGGAAGCCTAAAATATTAAAAACAGAAAAGCCAAAAATTGTTTGGAAAAAAAACCGAATTATACCAAATGGTCGGAATTAGGGGAAACTTATAAGAATAATATTTTGGCAATGGAAAATGATCTTGCAAATGCATCTTGCATCATTGCTTTGAAAAACTTTTTTCTGATGAAGTATATAATGTAATTGTGGATGAGACTATTCTCTATGCTAAAAATGTCAAAAACGACCATGATTTAATTATCACTAAAGAAGATATAAAGATATTTATAGGGTTTTTGATATATTTTGGCTATCTTACTCTTTCAAGTGAAAGATATTATTGGAGTTGATGTAAAAGATTTAGTGATAGGTCTTGTACAGGACTCTTTTAATAGAGATACTTACCTAAAAATAAAGTCATATATTCATTTCCAAGCCATTCAAAAGCAGATGAACGTAAGAATGACAAATCAAGATAAAACTCCTTTTGGAGAGAATAAGAGGTAAAATATGGTACTGGTGTCTATTCACTCGAATAATAATTGATAAGGCTGTAGTTAATGCAAGTATTCTGCACAGAAATGTTCATAAAGGTGATTCTATGCCCATGTAAGATTTTCGAAGTATTGTTGCTGTAAAATATCTAAAATTGGAAATCGGAAAAAAAGTTTTGAACGGTCGACCTTACAGTTTTCCTTCATCCTCAAAAGCTAATCTCAGTCATGATGTTCGCTTTTATAAAAGGGATCACATTATGGGACAAAGAAAGGGCAAAAGACGCTGTCGACTTGTAGGGTGCCAAGGAAGGCCCCTAACATATTGTGTGAAGTGCGATGAAACTTTATGCAAGAAGTGTTTCTTCAAATTCCACACTAAACTGTAGAAACATTGAAATTTTAAATTCCTTTTTTTTTCTTTTAAAGTTTAGTTTTGTTAATGTTGTGTTTCAAATAAGCCATGTAGAGATGTAAAAAACCCGAAATTTTGAAGAGCTGGGAATGAACCCCGGAATTTTGGAGAATAAACCCGGAATTTTGGGAACTTTGGGAAGAAATAATTTTAACAATGTTTACATTTATTTTTTCAACAGTGGCTACTTAAGA
>CM063507.1:105232799-105245299 GCA_032207245.1 Pardosa pseudoannulata | reverse complement strand
CTAAAAACTTAATTTTCTCTTCATTTACTGTTAATCCAATATTTCTTGCTGCAGTTTCCAGAGCAACAAACGCCTCTATGACATCTTTCCTTGTTCTGCCAATTATATCTATGTCATCGGCGTATGCTAGTAGTTGCTTGGATCTGTGTAGAATTGTGTTTCTGTAGTTGAGCCTTGAGTCTCTAATGAAGAGGATAATATACAGTACATAAATATAAGGTGTGTTTTTTCATTTTATTTTGGAATGTAGTACGTGTGAATTAAAGGGGGGGTAAATTTATCTAGTTTCGTATACCGTTTATTGTTATCAAAATCCCGGTGTCCTAAACTGATCTCATTAATCGGAGGCCACTGTATATATATGTTTCTTGGAATATTTATACCGTTTATTGTTATCAAAATCCCGGTGTCCTAAACTGATCTCATTAATCGGAGGCCACTGTATGTATATATTTCTTGGAATATTTATACCGTTTATTGTTATCAAAATCCCTGTGTCCTAAACTGATCTCATTAATCGGAGGCCACTCTATATATATGTTTCGTGGAATATTTATACCGTTTATTCTTATCAAAATCCCGGTGTCCTAAACTGATCTCATTAATCGGAGGCCACTGTATATATATGTTTCGTGGAATATTTATACCGTTTATTGTTATCAAAATCCCGGTGTCCTAAACTGATCTCATTAATCGGAGGCCACTCTATATATATGTTTCGTGGAATATTTATACCGTTTATTCTTATCAAAATCCCGGTGTCCTAAACTGATCTCATTAATCGGAGGCCACTGTATATATATGTTTCTTGGAATATTTATACCGTTTATTCTTATCAAAATCCCGGTGTCCTAAACTGATCTCATTAATCGGAGGCCACTGTATATATATGTTTCTTGGAATATTTATACCGTTTATTCTTATCAAAATCCCGGTGTCCTAAACTGATCTCATTAATCGGAGGCCACTCTATATATATGTTTCGTGGAATATTTATACCGTTTATTCTTATCAAAATCCCGGTGTCCTAAACTGATCTCATTAATCGGAGGCCACTGTTGTATATGTTTCTTGGAATATTTATACCGTTTATTGTTATCAAAATCCCGGTGTCCTAAACTGATCTCATTAATCGGAGGCCACTGTATATATATGTTTCTTGGAATATTTATACCGTTTATTCTTATCAAAATCCCGGTGTCCTAAACTGATCTCATTAATCGGAGGCCACTGTATATATATGTTTCTTGGAATATTTATACCGTTTATTGTTATCAAAATCCCGGTGTCCTAAACTGATCTCATTAATCGGAGGCCACTGTATGTATATGTTTCTTGGAATATTTATACCGTTTATTCTTATCAAAATCCCGGTGTCCTAAACTGATCTCATTAATCGGAGGCCACTGTATATATATGTTTCTTGGAATATTTATACCGTTTATTCTTATCAAAATCCCGGTGTCCTAAACTGATCTCATTAATCGGAGGCCACTGTATGTATATATTTCTTGGAATATTTATACCGTTTATTGTTATCAAAATCCCGGTGTCCTAAACTGATCTCATTAATCGGAGGCCACTCTATATATATGTTTCTTGGAATATTTATACCGTTTATTGTTATCAAAATCCCGGTGTCCTAAACTGATCTCATTAATCGGAGGCCACTGTACATATATGTTTCTTGGAATATTTATACCGTTTATTGTTATCAAAATCCCGGTGTCCTAAACTGATCTCATTAATCGGAGGCCACTGTATATATATGTTTCTTGGAATATTTATACCGTTTATTCTTATCAAAATCCCGGTGTCCTAAACTGATCTCATTAATCGGAGGCCACTGTATGTATATATTTCTTGGAATATTTATACCGTTTATTCTTATCAAAATCCCGGTGTCCTAAACTGATCTCATTAATCGGAGGCCACTGTATGTATATATTTCTTGGAATATTTATACCGTTTATTGTTATCAAAATCCCTGTGTCCTAAACTGATCTCATTAATCGGAGGCCACTCTATATATATGTTTCGTGGAATATTTATACCGTTTATTGTTATCAAAATCCCGGTGTCCTAAACTGATCTCATTAATCGGAGGCCACTGTATATATATGTTTCTTGGAATATTTATACCGTTTATTCTTATCAAAATCCCGGTGTCCTAAACTGATCTCATTAATCGGAGGCCACTGTATGTATATATGTTTCTTGGAATATTTATACCGTTTATTCTTATCAAAATCCCGGTGTCCTAAACTGATCTCATTAATCGGAGGCCACTGTATATATATGTTTCTTGGAATATTTATACCGTTTATTGTTATCAAACTCCCGGTGTCCTAAACTGATCTCATTAATCGGAGGCCACTGTATATATATGTTTCTTGGAATATTTATACCGTTTATTGTTATCAAAATCCCGGTTTCCTAAACTGATCTCATTAATCGGAGGCCACTGTATATATATGTTTCTTGGAATATTTATACCGTTTATTCTTATCAAAATCCCGGTGTCCTAAACTGATCTCATTAATCGGAGGCCACTGTATATATATGTTTCTTGGAATATTTATACCGTTTATTCTTATCAAAATCCCGGTGTCCTAAACTGATCTCATTAATCGGAGGCCACTGTATGTATATATTTCTTGGAATATTTATACCGTTTATTGTTATCAAAATCCCGGTGTCCTAAACTGATCTCATTAATCGGAGGCCACTGTATATATATGTTTCTTGGAATATTTATACCGTTTATTCTTATCAAAATCCCGGTGTCCTAAACTGATCTCATTAATCGGAGGCCACTGTATATATATGTTTCTTGGAATATTTATACCGTTTATTGTTATCAAAATCCCGGTGTCCTAAACTGATCTCATTAATCGGAGGCCACTCTATATATATGTTTCTTGGAATATTTATACCGTTTATTGTTATCAAAATCCCGGTGTCCTAAACTGATCTCATTAATCGGAGGCCACTGTTGTATATGTTTCTTGGAATATTTATACCGTTTATTCTTATCAAAATCCCGGTGTCCTAAACTGATCTCATTAATCGGAGGCCACTGTATGTATATGTTTCTTGGAATATTTATACCGTTTATTCTTATCAAAATCCCGGTGTCCTAAACTGATCTCATTAATCGGAGGCCACTGTATGTATATGTTTCTTGGAATATTTATACCGTTTATTCTTATCAAAATCCCGGTGTCCTAAACTGATCTCATTAATCGGAGGCCACTGTATGTATATATTTCTTGGAATATTTATACCGTTTATTGTTATCAAAATCCCGGTGTCCTAAACTGATCTCATTAATCGGAGGCCACTGTATATATATGTTTCTTGGAATATTTATACCGTTTATTCTTATCAAAATCCCGGTGTCCTAAACTGATCTCATTAATCGGAGGCCACTGTATATATATGTTTCTTGGAATATTTATACCGTTTATTCTTATCAAAATCCCGGTGTCCTAAACTGATCTCATTAATCGGAGGCCACTCTATATATATGTTTCGTGGAATATTTATACCGTTTATTCTTATCAAAATCCCGGTGTCCTAAACTGATCTCATTAATCGGAGGCCACTCTATGTATATGTTTCGTGGAATATTTATACCGTTTATTGTTATCAAAATCCCGGTTTCCTAAACTGATCTCATTAATCGGAGGCCACTGTATATATATGTTTCTTGGAATATTTATACCGTTTATTGTTATCAAAATCCCGGTGTCCTAAACTGATCTCATTAATCGGAGGCCACTGTATGTATATATTTCTTGGAATATTTATACCGTTTATTGTTATCAAAATCCCGGTGTCCTAAACTGATCTCATTAATCGGAGGCCACTGTATATATATGTTTCTTGGAATATTTATACCGTTTATTGTTATCAAAATCCCGGTGTCCTAAACTGATCTCATTAATCGGAGGCCACTGTATATATATGTTTCTTGGAATATTTATACCGTTTATTCTTATCAAAATCCCGGTGTCCTAAACTGATCTCATTAATCGGAGGCCACTGTATGTATATATTTCTTGGAATATTTATACCGTTTATTGTTATCAAAATCCCTGTGTCCTAAACTGATCTCATTAATCGGAGGCCACTCTATATATATGTTTCGTGGAATATTTATACCGTTTATTCTTATCAAAATCCCGGTGTCCTAAACTGATCTCATTAATCGGAGGCCACTGTATGTATATGTTTCTTGGAATATTTATACCGTTTATTGTTATCAAAATCCCGGTGTCCTAAACTGATCTCATTAATCGGAGGCCACTGTATATATATGTTTCTTGGAATATTTATACCGTTTATTGTTATCAAAATCCCGGTGTCCTAAACTGATCTCATTAATCGGAGGCCACTGTATATATATGTTTCTTGGAATATTTATACCGTTTATTCTTATCAAAATCCCGGTGTCCTAAACTGATCTCATTAATCGGAGGCCACTGTATATATATGTTTCTTGGAATATTTATACCGTTTATTGTTATCAAAATCCCGGTGTCCTAAACTGATCTCATTAATCGGAGGCCACTCTATATATATGTTTCGTGGAATATTTATACCGTTTATTCTTATCAAAATCCCGGTGTCCTAAACTGATCTCATTAATCGGAGGCCACTGTATATATATGTTTCTTGGAATATTTATACCGTTTATTCTTATCAAAATCCCGGTGTCCTAAACTGATCTCATTAATCGGAGGCCACTGTATATATATGTTTCTTGGAATATTTATACCGTTTATTCTTATCAAAATCCCGGTGTCCTAAACTGATCTCATTAATCGCAGGCCACTGTATGTATATATTTCTTGGAATATTTATACCGTTTATTGTTATCAAAATCCCGGTGTCCTAAACTGATCTCATTAATCGGAGGCCACTGTATGTATATGTTTCTTGGAATATTTATACCGTTTATTCTTATCAAAATCCCGGTGTCCTAAACTGATCTCATTAATCGCAGGCCACTGTATGTATATATTTCTTGGAATATTTATACCGTTTATTCTTATCAAAATCCCGGTGTCCTAAACCTGATCTCATTAATCGGAGGCCACTGTATGTATATATTTCTTGGAATATTTATACCGTTTATTGTTATCAAAATCCCGGTGTCCTAAACTGATCTCATTAATCGGAGGCCACTGTATATATATGTTTCTTGGAATATTTATACCGTTTATTCTTATCAAAATCCCGGTGTCCTAAACTGATCTCATTAATCGGAGGCCACTGTATATATATGTTTCTTGGAATATTTATACCGTTTATTGTTATCAAAATCCCGGTGTCCTAAACTGATCTCATTAATCGGAGGCCACTCTATATATATGTTTCGTGGAATATTTATACCGTTTATTCTTATCAAAATCCCGGTGTCCTAAACTGATCTCATTAATCGGAGGCCACTGTATATATATGTTTCTTGGAATATTTATACCGTTTATTCTTATCAAAATCCCGGTGTCCTAAACTGATCTCATTAATCGGAGGCCACTGTATGTATATATTTCTTGGAATATTTATACCGTTTATTGTTATCAAAATCCCGGTGTCCTAAACTGATCTCATTAATCGGAGGCCACTGTATGTATATGTTTCTTGGAATATTTATACCGTTTATTCTTATCAAAATCCCGGTGTCCTAAACTGATCTCATTAATCGGAGGCCACTGTATGTATATATTTCTTGGAATATTTATACCGTTTATTGTTATCAAAATCCCTGTGTCCTAAACTGATCTCATTAATCGGAGGCCACTCTATATATATGTTTCGTGGAATATTTATACCGTTTATTCTTATCAAAATCCCGGTGTCCTAAACTGATCTCATTAATCGGAGGCCACTGTATATATATGTTTCTTGGAATATTTATACCGTTTATTGTTATCAAACTCCCGGTGTCCTAAACTGATCTCATTAATCGGAGGCCACTGTATATATATGTTTCTTGGAATATTTATACCGTTTATTCTTATCAAAATCCCGGTGTCCTAAACTGATCTCATTAATCGGAGGCCACTGTATGTATATATTTCTTGGAATATTTATACCGTTTATTGTTATCAAAATCCCTGTGTCCTAAACTGATCTCATTAATCGGAGGCCACTGTATATATATGTTTCGTGGAATATTTATACCGTTTATTCTTATCAAAATCCCGGTGTCCTAAACTGATCTCATTAATCGGAGGCCACTGTATATATATGTTTCTTGGAATATTTATACCGTTTATTCTTATCAAAATCCCGGTGTCCTAAACTGATCTCATTAATCGGAGGCCACTGTATATATATGTTTCTTGGAATATTTATACCGTTTATTCTTATCAAAATCCCGGTGTCCTAAACTGATCTCATTAATCGGAGGCCACTCTATATATATGTTTCGTGGAATATTTATACCGTTTATTCTTATCAAAATCCCGGTGTCCTAAACTGATCTCATTAATCGGAGGCCACTCTATGTATATGTTTCTGGGAATATTTATACCGTTTATTCTTATCAAAATCCCGGTGTCCTAAACTGATCTCATTAATCGGAGGCCACTCTATATATATGTTTCGTGGAATATTTATACCGTTTATTCTTATCAAAATCCCTGTGTCCTAAACTGATCTCATTAATCGGAGGCCACTGTATATATATATATTTCTTGGAATATTTATACCGTTTATTGTTATCAAAATCCCGGTGTCCTAAACTGATCTCATTAATCGGAGGCCACTGTATATATATGTTTCTTGGAATATTTATACCGTTTATTCTTATCAAAATCCCGGTGTCCTAAACTGATCTCATTAATCGGAGGCCACTGTATATATATGTTTCTTGGAATATTTATACCGTTTATTCTTATCAAAATCCCGGTGTCCTAAACTGATCTCATTAATCGGAGGCCACTGTATGTATATATTTCTTGGAATATTTATACCGTTTATTGTTATCAAAATCCCTGTGTCCTAAACTGATCTCATTAATCGGAGGCCACTCTATATATATGTTTCGTGGAATATTTATACCGTTTATTGTTATCAAAATCCCGGTGTCCTAAACTGATCTCATTAATCGGAGGCCACTGTATGTATATATTTCTTGGAATATTTATACCGTTTATTCTTATCAAAATCCCGGTGTCCTAAACTGATCTCATTAATCGGAGGCCACTGTACATATATGTTTCTTGGAATATTTTATACCGTTTATTCTTATCAAAATCCCGGTTTCCTAAACTGATCTCATTAATCGGAGGCCACTGTATATATAATGTTTCTTGGAATATTTATACCGTTTATTCTTATCAAAATCCCGGTGTCCTAAACTGATCTCATTAATCGGAGGCCACTGTATGTATATATTTCTTGGAATATTTATACCGTTTATTGTTATCAAAATCCCGGTGTCCTAAACTGATCTCATTAATCGGAGGCCACTGTATATATATGTTTCTTGGAATATTTATACCGTTTATTCTTATCAAAATCCCGGTGTCCTAAACTGATCTCATTAATCGGAGGCCACTGTATGTATATATTTCTTGGAATATTTATACCGTTTATTGTTATCAAAATCCCTGTGTCCTAAACTGATCTCATTAATCGGAGGCCACTCTATATATATGTTTCGTGGAATATTTATACCGTTTATTCTTATCAAAATCCCGGTGTCCTAAACTGATCTCATTAATCGGAGGCCACTGTATATATATGTTTCTTGGAATATTTATACCGTTTATTCTTATCAAAATCCCGGTGTCCTAAACTGATCTCATTAATCGGAGGCCACTGTATGTATATATTTCTTGGAATATTTATACCGTTTATTCTTATCAAAATCCCGGTGTCCTAAACTGATCTTATTAATCGGAGGCCACTGTATATATATATGTTTCTTGGAATATTTATACCGTTTATTCTTATAAAAATCCCGGGTCCTAAACTGATCTCATTAATCGGAGGCCACTGTATATATATGTTTCTTGGAATATTTATACCGTTTATTCTTATCAAAATCCCGGTGTCCTAAACTGATCTCATTAATCGGAGGCCACTCTATATATATGTTTCTTGGAATATTTATACCGTTTATTGTTATCAAAATCCCGGTGTCCTAAACTGATCTCATTAATCGGAGGCCACTGTTGTATATGTTTCTTGGAATATTTATACCGTTTATTCTTATCAAAATCCCGGTGTCCTAAACTGATCTCATTAATCGGAGGCCACTGTTGTATATGTTTCTTGGAATATTTATACCGTTTATTGTTATCAAAATCCCGGTGTCCTAAACTGATCTCATTAATCGGAGGCCACTGTATATATATGTTTCTTGGAATATTTATACCGTTTATTCTTATCAAAATCCCGGTGTCCTAAACTGATCTCATTAATCGGAGGCCACTGTATGTATATGTTTCTTGGAATATTTATACCGTTTATTCTTATCAAAATCCCGGTGTCCTAAACTGATCTCATTAATCGGAGGCCACTGTATATATATGTTTCTTGGAATATTTATACCGTTTATTCTTATCAAAATCCCGGTGTCCTAAACTGATCTCATTAATCGGAGGCCACTGTATGTATATATTTCTTGGAATATTTATACCGTTTATTCTTATCAAAATCCCGGTGTCCTAAACTGATCTCATTAATCGGAGGCCACTGTATGTATATGTTTCTTGGAATATTTATACCGTTTATTCTTATCAAAATCCCGGTGTCCTAAACTGATCTCATTAATCGGAGGCCACTGTATATATATATTTCTTGGAATATTTATACCGTTTATTCTTATCAAAATCCCGGTGTCCTAAACTGATCTCATTAATCGGAGGCCACTGTATGTATGTTTCGTGGAATATTTATACCGTTTATTCTTATCAAAATCCCGGTGTCCTAAACTGATCTCATTAATCGGAGGCCACTGTATATATATGTTTCTTGGAATATTTATACCGTTTATTCTTATCAAAATCCCGGTGTCCTAAACTGATCTCATTAATCGGAGGCCACTGTATGTATATGTTTCTTGGAATATTTATACCGTTTATTCTTATCAAAATCCCGGTGTCCTAAACTGATCTCATTAATCGGAGGCCACTGTATGTATATGTTTCTTGGAATATTTATACCGTTTATTCTTATCAAAATCCCGGTGTCCTAAACTGATCTCATTAATCGGAGGCCACTGTATATATATGTTTCTTGGAATATTTATACCGTTTATTCTTATCAAAATCCCGGTGTCCTAAACTGATCTCATTAATCGGAGGCCACTGTATATATATGTTTCGTGGAATATTTATACCGTTTATTCTTATCAAAATCCCGGTGTCCTAAACTGATCTCATTAATCGGAGGCCACTGTATATATATGTTTCTTGGAATATTTATACCGTTTATTCTTATCAAAATTCCCGGTGTCCTAAACTGATCTCATTAATCGGAGGCCACTGTATATATATGTTTCTTGGAATATTTATACCGTTTATTGTTATCAAAATCCCGGTTTCCTAAACTGATCTCATTAATCGGAGGCCACTGTATATATATGTTTCTTGGAATATTTATACCGTTTATTCTTATCAAAATCCCGGTGTCCTAAACTGATCTCATTAATCGGAGGCCACTGTATGTATATATTTCTTGGAATATTTATACCGTTTATTCTTATCAAAATCCCGGTGTCCTAAACTGATCTCATTAATCGGAGGCCACTGTATGTATATGTTTCTTGGAATATTTATACCGTTTATTCTTATCAAAATCCCGGTGTCCTAAACTGATCTCATTAATCGGAGGCCACTGTATGTATATGTTTCTTGGAATATTTATACCGTTTATTCTTATCAAAATCCCGGTGTCCTAAACTGATCTCATTAATCGGAGGCCACTGTATGTATATATTTCTTGGAATATTTATACCGTTTATTGTTATCAAAATCCCGGTTTCCTAAACTGATCTCATTAATCGGAGGCCACTGTATATATATGTTTCTTGGAATATTTATACCGTTTATTCTTATCAAAATCCCTGTGTCCTAAACTGATCTCATTAATCGGAGGCCACTGTATATATATGTTTCGTGGAATATTTATACCGTTTATTGTTATCAAAATCCCGGTGTCCTAAACTGATCTCATTAATCGGAGGCCACTGTATGTATATGTTTCTTGGAATATTTATACCGTTTATTCTTATCAAAATCCCGGTGTCCTAAACTGATCTCATTAATCGGAGGCCACTGTATGTATATATTTCTTGGAATATTTATACCGTTTATTCTTATCAAAATCCCGGTGTCCTAAACTGATCTCATTAATCGGAGGCCACTGTATATATATGTTTCTTGGAATATTTATACCGTTTATTCTTATCAAAATCCCGGTGTCCTAAACTGATCTCATTAATCGGAGGCCACTGTATGTATATATTTCTTGGAATATTTATACCGTTTATTGTTATCAAAATCCCGGTGTCCTAAACTGATCTCATTAATCGGAGGCCACTGTTATATGTTTCTTGGAATATTTATACCGTTTATTCTTATCAAAATCCCGGTGTCCTAAACTGATCTCATTCATCGGAGGCCACTGTATATATATGTTTCTTGGAATATTTATACCGTTTATTCTTATCAAAATCCCGGTGTCCTAAACTGATCTCATTAATCGGAGGCCACTGTATGTATATATTTCTTGGAATATTTATACCGTTTATTGTTATCAAAATCCCGGTGTCCTAAACTGATCTCATTAATCGGAGGCCACTGTATGTATATATTTCTTGGAATATTTATACCGTTTATTCTTATCAAAATCCCGGTGTCCTAAACTGATCTCATTAATCGGAGGCCACTGTATATATATGTTTCTTGGGAATATTTATACCGTTTATTGTTATCAAAATCCCGTGTCCTAAACTGATCTCATTAATCGGAGGCCACTGTATATATATGTTTCTTGGAATATTTATACCGTTTATTCTTATCAAAATCCCGGTTTCCTAAACTGATCTCATTAATCGGAGGCCACTGTATATATATGTTTCTTGGAATATTTATACCGTTTATTCTTATCAAAATCCCGGTGTCCTAAACTGATCTCATTAATCGCAGGCCACTGTATGTATATATTTCTTAGAATATTTATACCGTTTATTCTTATCAAAATCCCGGTCCTAAACTGATCTCATTAATCGGAGGCCACTGTATGTATATATTTCTTGGAATATTTATACCGTTTATTGTTATCAAAATCCCGGTGTCCTAAACTGATCTCATTAATCGGAGGCCACTGTATGTATATGTTTCTTGGAATATTTATACCGTTTATTCTTATCAAAATCCCGGTGTCCTAAACTGATCTCATTAATCGGAGGCCACTGTATGTATATATTTCTTGGAATATTTATACCGTTTATTCTTATCAAAATCCCGGTGTCCTAAACTGATCTCATTAATCGGAGGCCACTGTATGTATATATTTCTTGGAATATTTATACCGTTTATTGTTATCAAAATCCCGGTGTCCTAAACTGATCTCATTAATCGGAGGCCACTGTATGTATATATTTCTTGGAATATTTATACCGTTTATTCTTATCAAAATCCCGGTGTCCTAAACTGATCTCATTAATCGGAGGCCACTGTATATATATGTTTCTTGGAATATTTATACCGTTTATTCTTATCAAAATCCCGGTGTCCTAAACTGATCTCATTAATCGGAGGCCACTGTATGTATATATTTCTTGGAATATTTATACCGTTTATTCTTATCAAAATCCCGGTGTCCTAAACTGATCTCATTAATCGGAGGCCACTGTATGTATATATTTCTTGGAATATTTATACCGTTTATTGTTATCAAAATCCCGGTGTCCTAAACTGATCTCATTAATCGGAGGCCACTGTATGTATATGTTTCTTGGAATATTTATACCGTTTATTCTTATCAAAATCCCGGTGTCCTAAACTGATCTCATTAATCGGAGGCCACTGTATGTATATATTTCTTGGAATATTTATACCGTTTATTGTTATCAAAATCCCGGTGTCCTAAACTGATCTCATTAATCGGAGGCCACTGTATATATATGTTTCTTGGAATATTTATACCGTTTATTCTTATCAAAATCCCGTGTCCTAAACTGATCTCATTAATCGGAGGCCACTCTATATATATGTTTCTTGGAATATTTATACCGTTTATTCTTATCAAAATCCCGGTGTCCTAAACTGATCTCATTAATCGGAGGCCACTGTATATATATGTTTCTTGGAATATTTATACCGTTTATTTCTTATCAAAATCCCGGTGTCCTAAACTGATCTCATTAATCGGAGGCCACTGTATATATATGTTTCTTGGAATATTTATACCGTTTATTGTTATCAAAATCCCGGTGTCCTAAACTGATCTCATTAATCGGAGGCCACTGTATA
>CM063507.1:105215299-105225299 GCA_032207245.1 Pardosa pseudoannulata | reverse complement strand
CATGTTACATTTGTAAGCTGGAAAATGTTATTAAAAGTGATACTTCTAATTACTTTAAGCATATATAACAACTTTTTTACAGGACCTGTATTGACAGCGAGGCTTTAAGTTCTTCCTCCCATGTTCTTGTAGATATGACAGGTGACGGCGATTAACCCCTTAACAGCTTCCTTTTTTTTCACGAATTTCACACAAAATGTCACATTTTTTAATGCATATGTTTGTTCATGTTACATTTGTAAGCTGGAAAATGTTATTAAAAATGATACTTCTAATTACTTTAAGCATATATAACAACTTTTTTACAGGACCTGTATTGTCAGCGAGGCTTTAAGTTATTCCTCCCATGTTCTTGTAGATATGACAGGTGACGGCGATTAACCCCTTAACAGCTTCATTTTTTTCACGAATTCGACCCAAAATATGTCATTTTTTATTGCATATTTTGTTCATGTTACATTTGTAAGCTGGAAAATGTTATTAAAAGTGATACTTCTAATTACTTTAAGCATATATAACAAATTTTACAGGACCTGTATTGACAGCGAGGCTTTAAGTTCTTCCTCCCATGTTCTTAAAGATATGACAGGTGACGGCGATTAACCCCTTAACAGCTTCATTTTTTTCACGAATTCGACCCAAAATATGTCATTTTTTTATTGCATATTTTGTTCATGTTACATTTGTAAGCTGGAAAATGTTATTAAAAATGATACTTCTAATTACTTTAAGCATATATAACAAATTTTACAGGACCTGTATTGACAGCGAGGCTTTAAGTTCTTCCTCCCATGTTCTTAAAGATATGACAGGTGACGGCGATTAACCCCTTAACAGCTTCCTTTTTTTTCACGAATTTCACACAAAATGTCACATTTTTTAATGCATATGTTTGTTCATGTTACATTTGTAAGCTGGAAAATGTTATTAAAAGTGATACTTCTAATTACTTTAAGCATATATAACAACTTTTTTACAGGACCTGTATTGTCAGCGAGGCTTTAAGTTCTTCCTCCCATGTTCTTAAAGATATGACAGGTGACGGCGATTAACCCCTTAACAGCTTCCTTTTTTTTTCACGAATTTAACACAAAAAGTCACATTTTTTATTGCACATTTTTGTTCGTATTACATTTGTAAGCTGGAAAATGTTATTAAAAGTGATACTTCTAATTACTTTAATCATATAAAACAACTTTTTTACAGGACCTGTATTGACAGCGAGGCTTTAAGTTCTTCCTCCCATGTTCTTGTAGATATGACAGGTGACGGCGATTAACCCCTTAACAGCTTCATTTTTTTCACGAATTTCACACAAAATGTCACATTTTTTAATGCATATTTTGTTCATGTTACATTTGTAAGCTGGAAAATGTTATTAAAAGTGATACTTCTAATTACTTTAAGCATATATAACAAATTTTACAGGACCTGTATTGTCAGCGAGGCTTTAAGTTCTTCCTCCCATGTTCTTGTAGATATGACAGGTGACGGCGATTAACCCCTTAACAGCTTCATTTTTTTCACGAATTCGACCCAAAATATGTCATTTTTTTATTGCATATTTTGTTCATGTTACATTTGTAAGCTGGAAAATGTTATTAAAAGTGATACTTCTAATTACTTTAAGCATATATAACAACTTTTTTACAGGACCTGTATTGACAGCGAGGCTTTAAGTTCTTCCTCCTATATTCTTCTAGCTATGACAGGTGACGGCGATTAACCCCTTAACAGCTTCCTTTTTTTTCACGAATTTGACACAAAATGTCACATTTTTTATTGCATATTTTGTTCATGTTACATTTGTAAGCTGGAAAATGTTATTAAAAGTGATACTTCTAATTACTTTAAGCATATATAACAAATTTTACAGGACCTGTATTGACAGCGAGGCTTTAAGTTCTTCCTCCCATGTTCTTAAAGATATGACAGGTGACGGCGATTAACCCCTTAACAGCTTCATTTTTTTTCACGAATTTCACACAAAATGTCACATTTTTTAATGCATATGTTTGTTCATGTTACATTTGTAAGCTGGAAAATGTTATTAAAAATGATACTTCTAATTACTTTAAGCATATATAACAACTTTTTTACAGGACCTGTATTGACAGCGAGGCTTTAAGTTCTTCCTCCTATATTCTTCTAGCTATGACAGGTGAAGGCGATTAACCCATTAACAGCTTCATTTTTTTTCACGAATTTGACACAAAAAGTCACATTATTTATTGCATATTTCTGTTCATGTTACATTTGTAAGCTGGAAAATGTTATTAAAAGTGATACTTCTAATTACTTTAAGCATATATAACAACTTTTTTACAGGACCTGTATTGTCAGCGAGGCTTTAAGTTCTTCCTCCCATGTTCTTGTAGATATGACAGGTGACGGCGATTAACCCCTTAACAGCTTCATTTTTTTCACGAATTTAACAAAAAAAGTCACATTTTTTTTAATTGCATATTTTGTTCATGTTACATTTGTAAGCTGGAAAATGTTATTAAAAGTGATACTTCTAATTACTTTAAGCATATATAACAACTTTTTTACAGGACCTGTATTGTCAGCGAGGCTTTAAGTTCTTCCTCCCATGTTCTTGTAGATATGACAGGTGACGGCGATTAACCCCTTAACAGCTTCCTTTTTTTTTCACGAATTTGACACAAAATGTCACATTTTTTATTGCATATGTTTGTTCATCTTACATTTGTAAGCTGGAAAATGTTATTAAAAGTAATATTTCTAATTTTGTTCTTTAAAGTTTATTTCAAACTCTGAATTTAATTTCCAGATTTAAAAAAAGAATGAGATTCAAATTGAATGTTTGCGATGGTATTATTTTCTTTCATATATATTACAGGGATATTGAAGAAAAAATTAAGAGTACATCAGCGATAGCTAAATAATCTGTTAATTCTGCACTTCTATCCCATTAGTATAGTTATTTAAAAGTATGTACGTAAAGATTGTGATAAATGTAGATCCATATTTCAAAATTTTCATATGATTAAATAAATTTTTAATCCTAAAACAGACATGTAGATTTCGAAAACGAATAGCTACTCAAAATTTGGATATGATTAGAAAAATTTAGAATCCTAAAACAGATAATGCAGATTTCTAAAATGGATGACAACTCAAAATTTTTTTATAATTAGATGAATCTAGAATTCTAATACATATATCTGGATTTCGAAAACGGATAGCAACTCAAATTTTTATATGATTAGATGAATTTAGAATCCCAAAACAGATATGTAGATTTCGAAAACGGATAGCAACTCAAAACTTTCATATGATTAGAAGAATGTAGATCCTAAAACAGATATCTAGATTTCGGAAACGGATAGCAATTCTAAATTTTTATATGATTAGATGAATTTAGAATCCTGAAATAGATATGCAGATTTCTAAAATGGATGACAACTCAAAATTTTTTTATAATTAGATGAATCTAGAATTCTAATACATATATCTGGATTTCGAAAACGGATAGCAACTCAAATTTTTATATGATTAGATGAATTTAGAATCCCAAAACAGATATGTAGATTTCGAAAACGGATAGCAACTCAAAATTTTCATATGATTAGATAGATTTAGAATCCTGAATCAGATATGTAGATTTCGAAAACGGATAGCAACTCAAAACTTTCATATGATTAGACGAATGTAGATCCTAAAACAGATATCTAGATTTCGGAAACGGATAGCAATTCTAAATTTTTATATGATTAGATGAATTTAGAATCCTGAAACAGATATGCAGATTTCGAAAACGGATAGCAACTCAAAATTTTCATATGATTAGATAAATTTAGAATCCTAAATCAGATATGGAGATTTCGAAAACGGATAGCAACTCAAAAATTTCATATTATTTGAATTTAGAATTCTAAAATAGATAGAGATTTCGAAAACGGATAGCAACTCAAAATTTTCATATAATTAGAAAAATTTAAAATCCTAAAACAGATATCTAGATTTCGAAAACGGATAGCAACTCAAATTTTTATATGATTAGATGAATCTAGAATCCTAATACAGATATGTAGATTTCGAAAACGGATAGCAACTCAAAATTTGCATATGATTAGACGAATGTAGATCCTAAAACAGATATCTAGATTTCGGAAACGGATAGCAACTCAAAATTTTCATATGATTAGATAAATTTAGAATCCTGAAACAGATATGCAGATTTCGAAAACGGATAACAACTCAAAAATTTCATATTGGATGAATTTAGAATTCTAAAATAGATAGAGATTTCAAAAACGGATAGCAACTTAAAATTTGCATATGATTAAAAAATTTAGGATCCTAAAACATGTATGTAGATTTCAAAAACGGATGTAACTTACCTGCAAGAAAAATTGTTTTGTTATACACACAGGTGTATCGTTCTTTAGACTAAAATCCATTTCAACAGCTGAAATTTTGGGTCTATAGGGAAGAAAGAAACCTCTAGGATTTTCGTCTTCTTCGATTAGGGTGCAATGGAAATCTGTAAAAAAAAATTGATAAAAGAAATTTTTTAACCGAGTAGGAAAGAATACGAACTTATTGTACAAAGGTGGTGTAAAAAGTTATAGACCTCTCCCATAGATGGCAGCACTACCGTGGGATTTATTTTCTTTTAGAACGACCAAGCAAGCGCACGTAATTACTGTACTTCAATGATGTATTCATGCATTTTCTGAATAATGCGTAGAGGATTTAATTGAAAATAAACAACGATATAATCAACCAAGAGGAGCTAAAAATGTGAGAGGTCCAGAAGGCTCAAGGAGACCTTAATCAAATCAGTAGTCCAGGGGTCTCAGTCAACGAATAAAAGGATTCTAGAAGTCCATGTTGATCAAGTGTTGGAGAGAAGTGTATCATGGAATGGGAGATGACAAGGTGGTAAAAAGTAAAACAAAAGGATTTTGATAACTCAAAGAGAGAGGAGGCAACTTGAAGACAGAGCAATAGAAAGTCTCTGAATGGACGATGAGTCGAACCCCGTCAGCCGTTTCGAGAAAATGTGCCTTGATGCCAAATAACCACTTAAAATAAATCTCCTAGTTGTGTGATGGCTTTCCGAAACATCTTTTCTTGTCTCTCAAGATACCATCACCTTTCCTCAACGAGACCTTTTTACAATTAAGTGAGTTTTTGAATTTTGGATTACTTCAGGTCCTTATTAACACATTGTATGCGGAACACATACTAGTACATTTTCTAACGATTAATACTTGAGCACAGGACACGTACTAGTATGTTTTCTAACGATTGATACTTGAGCTCGGATCAAGAACTAGTGCGTTTTCTGACGATTGATACTTGAGCACAGGACACGTACTAATACGTTTTCTGACAATTGTTACTTGAGCTCATGTCACGTACTAGTACGTTTTCTGACAACTGATATTTGAGCGCAGGACACGTACTAGTATGTTTTCTGACGATTGATACTTGAGCGCAGGTCACGTACTAGTACGGGTTAGTGTAACAACATGGTTTGTTTGTGGGTACAAAAATAACGGTATATACAGGAAAACGAAGCCGAATGTTCTTGTCTACTATATAGATTCTGGAAAAATTTAGACAAATAAAAACTAGTTTTTACATCAGTCGATGCGGAACCACAGAACGGGAAGGTTGATTAAAAAAATCAATTTAGATTTAAAATTAACTTTTTATTTATCCTTGTGAAAATGATATTATATATATATATATATATATATATATATATATATATATATATATATATATATATATATATATATGTGTGTGTGTGTATATTTATATATTTTATATATATATATATATATATATATATATATATATATATATATATATATATTTGTTTATATATTTCAACATAAAATACGAAAAGTTGGTTAAAAAATTAAATAATTTTCGATCTACTGAGATTTAACTGAATAACTCAATTTCCGCGCAAAACGCCCGCTCCCGGTGCAATTCCGCTGCAAAATGCACCCACATACAATGTGTTAATATCTAAGTTTAAAATCATACACATATTTGATTTGCTCCTGAATCTAACAGTAAAAATAAATTCAATCAATTACACAGATATCAAAAAAATTATTTCATTTTTTACATGAAATGTATATAAATTGAAAAATTTTTGTAAATAAATAATTCATTTTTTTTATAATTATGCAATAGTCTCTTCCCAGAATCTGGGGGAACTTAAACATGCAACTAATGTTTTAACACAATTAATTAAAATCATTTTTTGTACTACTCATTTAACTAGCTCAAGATTGCCACCAACAAATAAAAACCCTTAGAAGAACTACATAACATATACTAACCTAATGATAGAGGTACCTGTTGTCCTCTGTAAATAAGGCAACAATCAACATGGACGCAAGGCAGGTTTTTGCCACTGAATACGCATTCCGCTTTGTCGAATTTAATCTTACCAGGGTTAAAATGAATCTCGGGTGAAACCTCAATAACAGGTCGAGCTCTGAAACAAAAACAAAACATATCTAAATGTATGAAGATCTCTGGAAGTTTTCTTACTGATTCTAATATTTGCAACATTTTATGTAAATGCTGATTGATACTTTTGCTACATGGGCTTACTATTTACATTTGATACATATAATTTTAAAATACTAGCAGGGCATCATGAAATCATTAAAATTATATAGGAACAAGTATTTTTAAAAAACTCTAAATCATACATTTTAAGCATTTTTCCGAACATAACCCATGTATTTAAGGGGTAAAGGGTTTTAAATGTTCAAAATCGACAAAAAATATTTTATAATGACTAGCTGTAATGCCCTTTAGGTGATTCTGTGAATGGCTAAAAGAAATTTTCTTTTACCCATTTAGAAAATATCTTCTATGATCTTTATTTTCTATGACCTTTATTTTCTATGATCTTTATCATTATCTTTCTCTGTATCTCTTTTTCTTTATCATAATCTTTCCGGCCATGACTCAAGAATTCAAAGGTTTTAAATGTTTAAAATCGACAAAAAATATTTTATAATGACTAGCTGTAATGCCCTTTAGGTGATTCTGTGAATGGCTAAAAGAAATTTCCTTTTAGCCATTTAGAAAATATCTTCTTCGATTTTTATTTTTCTATAATCTTTATTTTCTATGATCTTTATCATTATCTTTCTCTGTGTCTCTTTGTATTTATCATAATCTTTCCGGCCATGACTCAAGAGTTCAAGGGTTCAAAGGTTTTAAATGTTCAAAATCGACAAAAAATATTTTATAATGACTAGCTCTAATGCCCTTTAGGTGAATTCTGCGAATGGCTAAAAGAAATTTTCCTTTTACCCATTTAGAAAGGGTTAAATATGTTCTTCTAAATTTTTTATAAATGATTTTTGCCTATTTTCTATGGTAAAAGAAATTTCCTTTTACATTTATAAAATTATTTTATGTATTTTATTTTCTTTATATTTTCTATGATCTTTATCATTATCTTTCTCTTTATTTCTTTATCTTTATCATAATATTCCTGCCATGACTCAATAGTTCAAAGGTTTTAAATGTTCAAAAATCGACAAAAAATATTTTAATAATGACTAGCTGTAATGCCGTTTAGGTGATTCTGTGAATGGCTAAAAGGAATTTCCTTTTACCCATTTAGAAAATATCTTCTTCGATTTTTATTTTCTATAATCTTTATTTTTCTATGATCTTTATCATTATCTTTCTCTGTGTCTCTTTGTATTTATCATAATCTTTCCGGCCATGACTCAAGAGTTCAAGGGTTCAAAGGTTTTAAATGTTCAAAATCGACAAAAAATATTTTATAATGACTAGCTGTAATGCCCTTTAGGTGATTCTGTGAATGGCTAAAAGAAATTTTCTTTTACCCATTTAGAAAATATCTTCTATGATCTTTATTTTCTATGACCTTTATTTTCTATGATCTTTATCATTATCTTTCTCTTTATTTCTTTATCTTTATCATTATCTTTCTGACCATAACTCAAGAGCTTAAGAGGTCAAAAATTTAAATGTTCAAAATCGACAAAAAATATTTTATAATGACTAGCTGTAATGCCCTTTAGGTGATTCTGTTAATGGCTAAAAGGAATTTCCTTTTACCCATTTAGAAAATATCTTCTATGATCTTTATTTTCTATGACCTTTATTTTCTATGATCTTTATCATTATCTTTCTCTGTATCTCTTTTTCTTTATCATAATCTTTCCGGCCATGACTCAAGAATTCAAAGGTTTTAAATGTTTAAAATCGACAAAAAATATTTTATAATGACTAGCTGTAATGCCCTTTAGGTGATTCTGTGAATGGCTAAAAGAAATTTCCTTTTAGCCATTTAGAAAATATCTTCTATGATCTTTATTTTCTATAATCTTTATTTTCTATGATCTTTATCATTATCTTTCTCTGTATCTCTTTTTCTTTATCATAATCTTTCCGGCCATGACTCAAGAGTTCAAGAGTTCAAAGGTTTTAAATGTTCAAAATCGACAAAAAATATTTTGTAATGGATTATTTTTCATGACTAGCTGTAATGCCATTTCTGTGATTCTGTGTTTTTAAAGAAAGTATTTCCTTTTAGCCATTTAGAAAATATCTTCTATGATCTTTATCATTATCTTTCTCTGTGTCTCTTTGTATTTATCATAATCTTTCCGGCCATGACTCAAGAGTTCAAGGGTTCAAAGGTTTTAAATGTTCAAAATCGACAAAAAATATTTTATAATGACTAGCTCTAATGCCCTTTAGGTGATTCTGTATTTTTAAAGAAGGAATTTTCTTTTAACCATTTAGAAAATATCTTCTATGATCTTTATCATTATCTTACTCTTTATCTCCTCATCATTATCTCTTCGACTATGACTCAAGAGTTTAAGGGGTCAAAAATTTTAAATATTCAAAATCGACAAAAAATATTTTACAATGACTAGCTATAATGCCTTTGAGGTGATTCTGTGTTTTTACAAAAGGAATATTCTTTTAGCCACTTATAAAATATCTATGATCTTTACCATTATCTTTCTCTTTATCATTATCTTTCTGACCATAACTCAAAAGTACGGGTTCAAAAATTTTAAATGCCCAAAATCGACAAAAAAATATTTCAAAATAACTAACTGTAAGGTCCTTGCAGTGATAATGTGTTTTTAAAGAACGAATTTCCTTTTAGCCGTTTAGAAAATATCTTCTATAATCTTTATCATTATCTTTCTGACCATGATTCAAGAGTTCAAGGGTTCAAAGGTTTTAAAAGTTCAAAATCGACAAATAATATTTTATAATGATTAGCTGTAATGCCCTTGAGATGATTCTGTGCTTTTACAGAAGGAATTTCCTTTTAGCCATTTCTAAAACATCTTTTATGATCTTTACCATTATCTTTCTCTTTCTCATTAACTTTCCGACAATGACTTAAAAGTAAGGGGTCAAAAATTTTAAATGTCCAAAATCGATAAAAAATATTTTATAATGACTAGCTGTAAGGACCTTGCGGTGATTATGTGTTTTTAAAGAAAGAATTTTCTTTTAGAGATTTATAAAATATCTTCTATGATCTTTAGCACTATCTTTCTATTTCTCTCTTTCTTTATAATTATCTTTCCGGCCATGACTCAAGAGTTTAAGGAGTCAAAGATTTTAAATGTTCAAAATCGAAAATGTTATTTTATAATGAAATTTTTTTCATGACTAGCTGTAATGCCCTTGCGGTGATTCTGTGTTTTTAAAGAAAGAATTTCCTTTTAGCCATTTAGAAAACATCTTTTATGATTTTTATAATTATCTCTCTCTTTATCTCTTTATCTTTATCATTATCTTTCCGACCATGACTCAAGAGTTCAAGAGTTCAAAGGTGTTAAATGTTTAAAATCGACAAAAATTATTTCACAATGAATTTTTTTTATGACTAGCTGTAATGCCCTTGAGGTGATTCTGTGTTTTTAAAGAAAGAATTTCCTTCCTGCCATTTAGAAAATATCTTCTATGATTTTTATCATTATCA
>CM063507.1:105205299-105210299 GCA_032207245.1 Pardosa pseudoannulata | reverse complement strand
GAAGTCGCTACCTCTGTTTTGTTTTGACAGCTATCACTGATGTTTAAACAGCTGTAACTCTTCTTTAAAATGCAGTAGAGACAAAATAAAGACAGAGTTAGAAACTTAAGAGTTGAAATTTTACAATAGAGAAATAAAAAAAATTATGATTTTTTGCAAAAAATGTCGTTTTTAACGTAGACGAATACCTTAATACCTTTAGTGATGTTTTGTTAAACAAAACAACTTTAAATTACTTGTTTAAATTTAATTCTGAAGTGCAAATTAATAGACCTTCCTTAAAAAAAATTTAACGAATTTTCAATTTTTAACGAATTTTCATTACCTTTATATCTAACTATGAGTGTAACATCATTAAAAATTATCCAAATTTAAAGCTTTTATGTCATTCACTATTAAATACTATCAAAAGCATTCATAATAATTTTCAACCAAATATTTTAAGAACTTTTTGAGAAATCACATTTCGAGTTTCAACATTTTATTAAAAATACTGTTCTGAGAAAAACGCATGTGAAGTTTATGAAAGCAACTTTAACTACTAAAAAATTAAAATACATGTTTCAAATTCCCCTGACTTTCCTACTTTAAAACTTTCTAATTGCCAAGTTGCTAATTATTAAAAATACTAGAAAAATGTTTAACCTAATCTTCATGAAAATTTAAAAAGTTTTGTCCAAAAAATGCACTTTAAAAGGCTTTAAATTCACAACTTTCGGTTCCAAAGTGACTACTTTCAGTTTGTTTTGACAGCTGTTACTGATGTTTAAATAGCTGTAACTTTTCTGTAAAATGCCGTAGAGACAAAACAAAAACAGATTTAGAAGCCTAAAAGTTGAAATTTTACAATAGAGAAATAAAAAATTAAGATTTTTGGAAAAAAATGACGTTTTTAACATAGACGGATACTTTAAAGTAAAATCATTCATCGTTTTAGAAGTATGAACAAAGTTTCTAAAACTTAAATGGTTTAGATTTTGTGAAGTGATAAAAAAAGCTTCACATATGTAGACCTCAGAACTGAAAAAGGGTATACACAATCTTAACCCTCTAAGCGGTTCGCACGTAAAATTCCGCCAAACCGATGATGACTTCAAAGCGGTTGTCACGTACAATTTTCGACTTCCAAACACGTTCCGAAAATGAATGTATTGTACATTTCTGCTAGTGTTTTCCCCCATGGAATTTTGAGATAAGAGGGTCAGGTGGAATGTTTAGGAACTGCACCCCTACTCCCTGAGGCACAAAGACGCTGATAACTTTTCATGACTTTGTAAATCTCTAAGTATTTCGTTTGCGGTAACAGATGTATCTCTAATTGCACCACTTAAACAGCTTGGTGACTTTTGAAAAAAATATAAATCCTTCTCTTAAAGAATATTTTTATTTGTACTTTTAGAATCCATTATTTCTTATAGGATGATCTTCGAGACTTGATTAGCTTTATGTGTATTAAAAATTACCAATCTATAATGTCTATTTATATATCTATTTATAACCGGAAGTCAAGGGACAATAACGAGGGTGGGTTTTCCGTATTCCATTCTAATCGAAAAAGGGTGGAGTAAAAAATCATAGAACACTTTGGTCACTTACACAATAAAACTTCAGCGTATTTTTGAAGACTTTTTTTCCTCGGTGTGTTCCACTCGAAGGGTTAAAAATATGCATGTTGAACAGACTTATAATTATGTGTAATGTACTATCAAACTTAAATTTCTAGGCTTAGAAAAGCAAGATTTTGTTTTCCATTGTAAAATGTTATTTGATTATGAAATTCCTTGTTTGAAACCGAGAAATTGTCACGTATTTTTTAATCGAAAAACCGTCATTTCAATCCCATGTCCTTTTAGGATTTAATACCTGTAAAGTGAAAGGAAACTGCTGTATAATGGGTCTTATTTAAGCCTCCTTTGAACTAACTGTGAACTTTAGGGGGTCTCCACAGGCTTATAACAAAATAGGCTGACAATAAGCTACCGTTATAAAGATTGAAGGCACTTATTAGCAAACAAATCTTCAGAGATTAATCTCTTAAAACAAGCCCGGGGAAGCCATTCAAAAGTTTCGAAGCAGATCAGACTATTAGTTCGTTTCTTTGGAAGAAGGATTATACAGTCTTACGTGCCAAATGGGATACATCTCATGTTGCCAGAATTAGTAACGATCCATAAGTAAAAATAGCAACCTGCGAATTATTCTGTTTCTTTATTTGGAAATGAGTTGAAAAAGTATCAGATTCAGTTTAGGATTTATTTTCCCGCTGAAGAGTATGCGGATTTCTCGTGTCACAGAAAAACATTCTTAAAAGATTAAAAGCTTTATCACAAATAAACCTGAACTAAAATCATCAGTTGAAAATTTATCGTCGTAATGTGATGAGGCAATTTAGATCAATAATATAATTGATTAATTTGTACAAAAAGTAAAATGCATGGGATCTAAATCTGACCTCATCCCATCTTTTGTAAAGGGGAGAGAACAATGAAAATTATTTCAACTGATTTTTTCGTCGTGTGCGGTATTCTCGGGGGGATTCTGATCCCAGTCCCAGATTAGAATCGCTTCTCCGTACATGACACTAAATAAGAATGTACCTTTGTGGAGTTATTTGTGAATCCCTAAGGATCAGTGCCCAGAATTTGAAGGGGCAAGGCTTTTTCCCGTTGGTGGTTTCAAGGCAGAGTTAAAGAGACCAATTAGATTTTTACAACTATCCCGATTGGACGAAAAGAAGGAAGAGGGGACAAAGAAGAAATTAATATAAAATAAGAAAAATCTAGGAAGAAAAAAGGAGAGGTTCGAGAGTGGAGTCGAATCGAAGGGAGCAGAGCAGTCGAGTCGTGAAAACAAGTCCGACTGTCAGTGTTCGAGGAGTCGAGTCGAGTTGAAGTCAGAGTTTGGAGCTCGAGAGTTCGACGGCAAGTGTTCAAAACTCGAGAACAAAGCACGGGGGTCAAAGGAGTTGGGCCCAAGGAACACCTCGACATCTCTCAACGACCAGAAGTTTCCAGCTCATCCGCTTTTCAGTTTCACCCCGAGTTATATTAGAAGGCACCAAACCAGCGGTGATACGGAGTCAACATCGTCAACACATTAATCGAAAGGTATTTACAAGAATTCCCAAGAGTACAGCTTTGTCACATCCAAAAGATCCACAAAGGTAAGCATTATTATACATATTTGAAATTGAGATTAGGTCCTCTCTCTTATATACATAGAGTTAGCTAAGTGATATGAAATTATAATTATCATATCTTAATTGGTGTGGCACCTAATTTGATTATATTAATAAGTAAATCGTATGAAACTTAATCTAAATCTTGTTATTAACAATGTATATATATATAATTGTAATAAATTCACTTTTTTTTACTTTAAAGCTGTCTTCAGTCGTTTTGTAAACAAACTTCCCTATTTTCTAAATAGAGTTTTAAGAACAATTTAATGTTTAATCAAATATTGAATCCTCTAATGAATCTCGTGACGATTACAGATATTTTTAAAGAGACTCGACTTTGTAAACAAAATTTCCTATTTTCTAAATTCATAGGTGAATACTTAATTTTAAACGAGAGCTGCACGACACTTAACACAAGAAATATGCATATTCTTCACCAATAGAAGGAATCATAAACTAACATGTACATGTTGAAGTGTAAAAAGACTTTTAACTAGGCCCAAGAGTTAAGACAATTTTAACCAGAGGTACTGTGTACCAAAGTATATGAGAAAGTCTAGAGGCGGATTGTTCCGGTGTGTTATTTTTTTTTTAAAAATTAGAAACGGAAAACAACCATTCTTACCTGGATATCCATTATGATCAACGTCCACCCCTTTAGAAATGTGAATTCCAAATCCTGCCAGGTTTGGATGCACTTGAACAGCTTCTATTTTCTAAAATTATATTTCATCTTGTTAATTACCAAAAATTGGCAATTTTTGTTTATGTTTTTTAATTTTATTTACATGTTTTGTCTTCTAATGTATTGCATAAATACATTGAATAGTATATGATACAACAAATGTAAGGTTTCATATTCAAGCTCAGTGGAGTTTACTTTGACTCTCTCACTCTCTTATATAAGCACTAGCATATAGCCCGTCATATGACGGGATCAGTAGAATTTTTAATTTTCCAGAATTGTAAAGTACCCTATGAGGCAGGTAAAAAAAGGGTTTGTTTTTTGACTCAGATTTATCGGGTACAAGTTCAATAATTTGTTTATTTTTACTGACCGCATTTTAGTTTCCAACTTTAATTTATTATGTCATATTAAGTGACATATTAGAATGGACAGCAAAAAGTAGACCGTAACTCTCCAAAACCAAAACCAAACAAAAAATCCATTATTAGATCTTGAATACGTAAATTTTTAAAAATATTTGTTTTGCTTTGTTAATTTTATATACTGTTGTACTTTTTAATATTCTTGTAGTAATGGAAAGAACCCTTAGGCAAAATTTAATGTATCATATATAAGCCCTGAAGAATTTCTTGACTCCAAATATTTTGCAAAGAAACTTGACGTGGTAGATAACTTACTTATTTTCTAATTTGAGCTTTAACCCTTTTGCCTTAAAACAACGTATGAGAGACGTGATTGTACTGCTGTATCTAAAATGAGAACCTCGGATCACACAGGTGATGATTCTTTCTAGCCAAAAATGAAAAGCTTGTGTCAGACACGTGATGATTCTTTCTGGCCAAAAGTGAAAAGCTCGTATCAGACATGTTATTGTTTTTAGGAGATAATGTTTTTGTTTTTGCGTTATTGTTTGTTACAGTTGCAATATAAGAGTTGGTCGTTTGTTCTTAGGCGTAATTTCAATAGAGTATTATATTATATGCAATAAATAATTAACTGTTTGTGCTTATAAAATTCTTTAAAGAATCTAAAAATTTAACCTAATGGAAAAAAAGAAAACTGATCTCTAATAACGGTGCTGGAAAGTGTCCTGATTACACCTTAGAAACTGAAACAGATACCGATTCTTCA
>CM063507.1:105197799-105200299 GCA_032207245.1 Pardosa pseudoannulata | reverse complement strand
TAGACTCCGGAAATGTAAGCGAGGCTCTTAGGATAGATACTTAACCCCTTCCGGTACGATTTAATAATGAAAAACTGTGCGTGAAGTAACCATTTTTTTTATTTAAAAAAACTTGTTTTGTTTTACAATTCTCACTTATTCTTAATTAAAATCCACTTTTTACATAGTGTTAAGTATCAGAAACGGTAAAATTAAGATAATAGTCTTCAAGCTAGTGGTACTTTTCAAATCAAAGTGCAAAGGAATTCTGAATTGTGTACATCGCCAGGGAGTCTCACTTCTAATTTGATTCTTGTAACACACACGGCATTTCTTAGTAGGTTTTCTTTTATTCTGACTCATCAATTTGGCAGTGACTTGTACCAAGAAACTTTAAATAAACAATATGTAATAGTGACCTGGGATTTCCACAAGTAACAAAAGTGTTGCTAAATTCAGTACACTAGAAATTTTAAACTAAATTAATTATCATATTTATCAGTAACTTTAGTCGCATGACGAGTGTAGCTCGTCATTGTGCGGTATGGAATGAAAAACCAATGACGAGCTAGACTCGTCATTTTACCGGAAGGGGTTAATTTGATATAACTGGTTACTGTAAATATTGTAATATTTGTATATATAATTGTCCGGTGGTAGTTTGTGCTCTGTCTTAAAATAAACCTTAATATTGAAAAAATTAATTTACTGTTTGGATGTGAATTTATACAACGGCTCGGCGATCTTCACAGCTATCTTTCAGTAATAATCATAATAAAACAATAAAATTTTGCAGATTAAAAACTTCATTAAATTATGCAGTAAGTACGATGACTACAAAATTGATTACAATATTTCCCACAGACTAAAATTGTAAAAAAAAACACTTTTAAAAATCAGTTCTTTATTTAAAACGAAGAAACTAAATAAAATAATTTTCTCTCCTACTTCCTGAAACATTGAAATGTTTATGAATAAAAACAAAAACTTGTGACGATCGTAATATCAATGATACAGATCTAAAAGGCTGAAAGATGGCCGAATGGTTAGAGCGCTGATATTCAGTACCCGAATCCCACTGTGGCATGAACATTAATAGCCGTTCGGAATCGGCTTTAGACATTAGGCTCTGATTTCATTATCACTCATGTTTCAAAAAAGTAAATCGTAGTGTTTCAAACCAAAGCAAACCAGTTTTAAAAGTCATAAACTAAAATTTTAAAGTTTTGATATCTTTTCATTTTAATCAGGGCTTCGAACCGGAACTGAACCGAAAACCGAAAACCGGAAAAAACCGTTATTTTGGTCGGAACGAAAACCGGAACTGAACCGAAAAAAATATCGGTTTATTTCGGTTCGATATATCTTTCAGTCATTTTGTTACTGTTACCAACTTATCAATATTTTCTAATTTAACGTCAACTTTATAATTACATATCCGCACTTGTATAAGATTGCAATGGTGGTTTTGGCAGCTCCAGCTACACAAGTTAGTGTTGAAATTTATTCTCCGAGACAACAGAAGTAATCTCAGTGAAACCACGTTAGAAGATATATTAATAATTAGAGGCAATTTTCATATGTTAAATAAATAATATATTTTTCACATAATTATTGCAAGGCCAAGTGCACGATGTGAGAGTCAAACGACGAATGTGGGTAATCATGAACCTAGTTGTCAAATGCGATTTTGATAATGGATAACAATGCCAATGCTCTTCGCTCTTATCGTACCTGCTGTTTGTATCAATTCACATAGTGTACCAATTAAAAAAAGAATAAAATCTTCTAAATTTCGATAGAATTACATTTTTTGTTTATGATAGAATTATATTTTTAGTACAAATAAGAATATACATAAAATGAAATTATTCATTTGGAACTGAAACGAAAACAGTTATTTTTGGCGGAGCGAAAACCGGAACTGAACCGATATTAATTTTTTAGTTGAACCGGAACGAAAACCGGAACAAAAAAATTACTGTTCGAAGCCCTGATTTTAATTTTTAATGAGTGATTTATTTTACATTGTATGAATTTCAAATTTGTTACACAGATTGAACTTAAAACTTTAAATTCAATTAATTAATTAGATTGAAATTTAACTTTCTATTTCACGTTTGTAACTAATTTCAAATTTTGAATTTTTACCTTTTATAGCTGAGCCGTTAATATACGGCACGAATCCGAAAAGTAAGTTTCTCTATTTAAATGAAAAAAAGAACTCACATTTTCACGGACATATTTATTGGCAACAAGTATAGCAATGTTTCGGCTATTTTTCAACATAGCCTTCACCAGAATTGAGACACTTGTCGCATTGTGGGATCAACTTTTGTATCCCTCTGTCGTAGAATTCTGCCGCCTGTGAATTTAACCAGCCTTCCGGTCCCAGAACACCGTGCACAACCATTTCCGAACCGACAGCGTCTGTTTGAATTTGGTCCTGACCGAAGATCTACTATGATGCCAATGCATTCAGTGTTGTTTGGTTTCCGGGGTAAAGTGCAAAATCCGTGTC
>CM063507.1:105170299-105190299 GCA_032207245.1 Pardosa pseudoannulata | reverse complement strand
GTGAAGCTGGACTAGTCACATATTACGATGAGGACTATTGGATTTGGTGTAGGGACTTTTCTACACCAGGAGGAAAAGTAAATCAACACCAACCAACTAACCAAACAACCAACCTGGTCGCAATGTTCTCCAAGTTCCGATATGGTATCTCTGGAGGTGATAGGTCTAGCCTGGTCCCTGTTTGTCCCTACTTATAAATTACAAGGATCTAGTTGAGAAAATTTATTTCTCAGCCCTCGTGGTCCTTCGCTCAAGTGAAGCTGGACTAGTCACATATTACGATGAGGACTATTGGACCTGGTGTAGGGAATTTTCTACACCAGGAGGAAAAGTAAATCAACACCAACCAACTAACCAAACAACCGACCTGGTCGCAATGTTCTCCAAGTTCCGATATGGTATTTCTGGAGGTAACAGGTCTAGCCTGGTCCCTGTTTGTCACTACTTATAAATTACAAGGATCTACTTGAGCAAATTTATTTCTCAGCCCTCGTGGTTCTTCTCTCAAGTGAAGCTGGACTAGTCATATATTACGATGAGGACTATTGGACTTGGTGTAAGGACTTTTCTACACCAGGAGGAAAAGTAAATCGACCCCACACAACAAAAGAAATAAGAACTACAGCATAATTCAAATTCAATCATACCTTTCCATGATTTTCCCCTCTAGGTGCTCCAACAGCATATTGATCTTTGTCGACATCAAAAAAATAACCACTAGTTATGGAATAACCTGGAAAAATATAAAATAACTTTAAATAAAAAATAAAGTTTGTTTCACTCTTTCTAAATTGCTTGTTCTACTAAGATTCACCGAAAGAATCCCCTATATAATAATAGCCTAAGTTATCTGTCCGTCTGTCTTCGAATTTTTGAAGCGGTTGGACCTGGAATGGATAGAGGCATCCATATTGGATTCTCGATGAGTTAGGATTAGCAAAATTCAAAGCGAGTAAAGTTTATTTTCTCCTAAACTATCCGTCAGATTCTAAAATAAATTGGTATAAATATGCTTCATATCACAGAAAAAAATACTGTCATCTTTAAAATGTCCGATAACCACCCACCCCCTCCTCTTTTCGAGCTTTTAATGCCATTATTTCAAGCCCTATATTCCCCGGTTAAGAGAAAGTGATTAAATTTATTGCATAATAAATAGGTAAAAAGAACATGTTTTCTAGCGTTATGACGTCATTCCTTTAACCATCTCATTTAATCATTTCTTATTTTAAATTATTCAAATATCTTCTGCATTATTTTCATATTTTTTATCACTGAACTTAGACACTACGTAAATAATTTTCTTTTACGTTTGTCTTAAATAATAGACTAGGTATATAAGTGATAATTTTAAATTAAATCCTCGATTATTTTTTGTTGCAATGAAAGTTTTATCACAGGTATTAACAACAGATTCTTTTCATAAAAGTCTAGGAGTCTATTTCAGGGACTAATAAATATCTAGCCTTTCAGTTATATATCTTTCAAAATTAACATATTTATTCGTTTTTGTGTTTATTTTTCATACATAACCACAAGGTTTGGAACTATCACGGGCATTCAAACAACCCCATTTCTGATCGCTGTATCACTGATCTAGCTCGCTGGATGTTTGGAATTTAACTGCACCCTTCGCTATTTGACATCGCTTTCAGAGTATTGCTGCTGAACTTCTACAAACTTCGGAAGATTTTCTCCAAACCCCCATCTTCGAACCAATTACATTCCTCGGTGGTCAAAAGAGAGGCAATCATATTGGATTTTTGATGAGTTACGGCTGACAAACTTTTACTGATCCCGTGATATGACAGGCTATAGGCTATCATTGTATGGTGATGTATCCATACTCCCTGGTGCATTTCATGTAATGAAGTTGAAAAATACTACTATTACTTCAAATCTTGTGCCGAAAGCTGGCCGATTGGTTAAGGCGCTAATCGTCGGTACCGGAGATCGTGGGTTTGAATCCCACTATTGCATGGATGTTCGTAGCCTTTCGGAATCGGCTTTAAGCAGTAGGTCCCGGTCTCATTAGCCCTCGTGAGCAAAACAGTAGACCGTAGAGCTCCAAACCAAACCAAACTATCAACTCTCGTAGTAAAAACTCATTCTAACAACTCAAGAATCGTAATTTAGTACTTAAAGTCCGCACCATCGTATAGTCCACGGAAGTGATTTTTTATTTAAAAAATTCCATAAATCATCAGATAGTCCTCACCACTAGATAATCCGCGGATTATAGTGCAAAAATATTTATTTTAGTAAGACAATGCTAAATCATTTTAAGAATAAAAACCTAAATACAGTAGAGTGGTAAAATTTTTCACATTTCTTCATACTGAACACCAATATTGTGATGAGCTGCCAAAAGTGCTAGTTAATCTGTTCTTATTTGAAGAATACAATTTGCACTTACTATTTAACTCAACGTCACTCTTCTAAGCACACTGTTGTTTATATACAGTTTGGTAGATGACACACCCACACAAAAAGTCCATTTTCTTTCCAAGAAATTTTCTTTCAGAATTTCGGAGGGGGACTGGTCCCCTTAATCCCCCCCTTGCCTACGGCCTTGCCTTATGGCCTCTTTAGTTAGAGTTATTTACAGGCTAAAGCACAATTTTGGTTTGGTTGATATTTTTGGTCACACATTGATATTTCTTATTTCCTCTTCGACAAGTCTTGTTTTCTTCCGCTTTTGATAATTTTATTAAAATTGTTAAGTTTTCACCTAAGTTTCTTTCTAATTTCTTTCGGTCCACCTTTACGGATGGTTCCAGAATGAACTCGCATGTGGGTTCTGCTTTTGTTGTGTTTGATCATACTGGCAACTTTTTTCATTCTGGTTGCTTCAGGTTAAATGATGGTGCCTCTGTGTTTGAAGCCGAAATTTTGCTATCAGACAGACTTTGGACTGGGTCAGTGTTACATAATATTTCTTCATTTATTATAATTTCTGATTCATTAAGTTTTTTAAAGGCAATTTCTAATTTCCCGCACAATAATGGTTTAGTTTCTGACATTCATATTAAGATTTCCTCTTTCCCTTTGAAGTTTGGTCTTGACTTAATTCTTGTTTGTTGGACCAAGGCACATGTCGTACCACTGGTAACGAGTATGCAGACTATTTTGCCAATCAGATACTAATTTCTCTAATGTAGATTTCAACACTTTTTCCTCTTCGCTACGATTACGTAAATTTCTGTTTAATTCTTTGATTACCACCTGGCAATCCAGTTGGGATAATGCTGATGTTGGTCAGATTACTCATTCTGCATTTCCTTTATATTCTGTTAAACGAAACTTATCAAATCATTTTTTGGTACAGCTCGTTACCAATCACGGCAAATTTCCCCAATATAATAGGAGGTTTCTGCTGGTTGTGACTGCTCATTGGCTGATGCTCTACATTTAATTTACGACTGCCTATTGATTTATAATTTCAGTTCTACACTTCCATTTAATTTGCATGAAATTACGCTTTCCAAACTTGTCCTTCATCCTACAACTCTCAACCATCTCATCTCATTAATGCATTACGTTAATGCCCATGAGGACTCGTTCCTCATCCCCGATACTTTAAATTGTAATCTTGGTTGTCATCACTAGGTGTGACGACGTTTGGTTTTTATTTTTCCTCATAGGAGCTTTCTTGTGTTCTTTATTGAGCTCAGTCCACCTTGGTTAACCCTCCGAGTGGAACACATCCAGAAAAAAATTCTCCAACATACGCTAATGTCAGTGGCCAAAGAGTTCTATGATTTTTACTCTCACCCTTTGTCGACAAGAATATAATATGGAAAACCCAACCTCGTTATTGCCCGTTTACTTCCGGTTATATATTGATATATAAATAGATATTATAGATTGCTAATTTTTAATACACATAAAGCTCACCAAGTCTCGAATATTATCCCGTAAGAAATAATGGATTCTAAAAGTACAAATAAAAATATTCTTTGAGAGACTTATTTATATTTTTTTACGAAAGATATTTAAGGGGTGCAATTAGAGATGCATCTGTTACCGCAAACGAAATACTTCGAAATAGAGATTTACAAAGCCATGAAAAGCTATCTGCATCTTTGTGTTTTAGGGGGTAGGGTTGCATCCCTCAAGGATTGTCAGTGAAAGAGGGGTGCAGTTCCTAAAAAATAGACCTGAACCTTCTACCTCAAAACTCCATGGCGGAAAGCACTGGCAGAAATATACATTACATCCATTTTCGGAGCGTTTTTGGAGGTCGAAAACTGTACGTTTTGAAGTCATCATCGGTTTAGCGGAATTGTACGTGCAAACCGCTTAGAGGGCTAACCCCCTTATGGTGGCCGACTCTCTTGAACTTACCCACTGAAGGGATGAAAGAAGAAGTCAACCTTCCCCAGCCCGGGGATCGAGCCTCGGACCTGTGTCGTGGAAGCTCAAAGCTCTACCCCCAGCGCCAATGGGCTTGAGTAATAGCTATTACAATGCTTTATAATATAGAGTAAAAGAATAAAACTAATTAACCCATATTGGACCGCTGTCCTATAAACAGGACAGCGAATAGAATTACATTTAATAATAAAGTTATAAATATTTTCTTAGTGGATTTTATTTTAAGACCTTTAAAATAGACACACTTTATCATACTTACAAAAAAACTGAGAAATCAAAATATATTGTATTGTATAATTTATATTTAGCAACCCCTTAAAAATTGTTATTTTTTACTCTTTAATTTTATATTTATTATTTTTTTTTTCAAACATAGTGGAGGTTACTTGTAGTACTCCAGATATTGTCATTACATTAGTGAGTAACACTAGGTCCAGAAAACGGAATTATGACACCAAACACTTTATCCATTTTAATGATGATACTTCAATTGATTCACAAGATCGTTATTATAAAAATCGACCTTTTTATGACAAAATCAGCAGAACTTTGAAGCAGTTTAGTATATTTTCTGAAAATCTCACCATAGATGAAAGAATGGTAAAATATTTTGGAAGGCACGGTTGCAAGATGCTCAGAAAAAAAAAACCTGTAAAATTTTTATATAAATTTTAGGTATTAGCATCCTACAACGGATATCCTTTTTCTGTTACCCCTTACCAAAAATGCCAGTTCAAGAACTGCAAAAGAAAAGCAACAACAGTGTGCTTAAAATGTAATGTTGAACTTTGTTTTGACTGTTTTCCCAAATTTCACCTATGAATCAGCCTAATGCAATGTAAGTGATACTTGTTAACCCTCTAAGCGGTTCGCACGTACAATTCCGCCAAACCGATGATGTCTTCAAAGCGGTTGTCACGTACAATTTTCGACCTCTAAAAACGTTCCGAAAATGGATGTAATGTAAATTTCTGACAGTGTTTGAGGTAGTAGGGTCAGGTCGATTGTTTAGAAACTGCATCCCTCTTTGACTGACATTTATTGAGGGATGCACCCCTACTCCCTGAGGCACAAAGAAGCTGATAGCTTTTCATGGGCTTTGTAAATATCTATTTCAAAATATTTCGTCTGCGATAACAAATGTATCTCTAATTGCACCACTTAAATATCTCGGATAACTTTCGTAAAAAAATATAAATAATTTTCTAAAAGAATATTTTTATTTGTACTTTTAGAATCCATTAATTCTTATGGATTGATCTTCGAGACTATTTATATATCTATTTATAACCGAAAGTAAAAGGGGCAGTAACGAGGGAGGGTTTCCCGTATTCCATTCTAGTCAACAAAGGGTGAAGTAAAAAATCATAGAACGCTTTGGCCATTGACACAATTATCCTTTAGCGTATTTTTGGAGACTTTTTTTAATCGGTGTGTTCCACTCGGAGGGTTAAATTTTAGTAGTGTATTGGAGCGTTGGCCTAATTATAGGACAGCTAATTACTTAAAATATTAAAATTTATATTTAAAATTTCGGTTTTATATGCTTAGTTACACCATATTAATGTAATGGATAAAGTTTTAAAAATTTTCAGAAATATTAATTGCTGTGGTACAATATGGGTTAAGAGAAGAAATGTGAGAGTAAGCTTACCGAAGTAACCATGTTTCTCGAAAGTTGGGGGCTTTTTCACGGTTCTACCTCGTGACACGTCGAAGCTAGAATCAATTCCATTATAGTAGAATACACTACCTAAAAGAAAATAATAGTAGACTTTATACCCAGTTTACACAAAGGGAAACAGATGTTATTTTACGAAGATAAAACTGGTTTTGACAGCCCATTTCATAGCGTCTTCAACATACGCATTAAAACGCGATATTTTTTAACAGATTAATACACTGTCTACCAATAAGTATTTGGACAGCTCTGATAGAAAAGAAAAACTAACTTAGTTCAAAATCAATAGTTGGTAGAGACTCCAAGAGAGGCTATTACATCGTGAACCCTCCGGGGCATACTTTCCACAAGTCTTTGTATTACAGTTAGTGGTATTGTCTTCCACTTGGCTTGGAGTAGACATACATGTTCCTACACCAATTTTGAAGGTACCCCTTAATTCGGCGCACCCCTTAATTCGGCGATCCATTTCGTCCCAAAGGTTCTCGTTGGGGTTCAGGTCCGGGCTCTGGGCAGGTCAATCCATTCGATGACCTCCATTGGCACCATACCAAGCCTTGGTTAAACTCGAAACATGATAACTAGCATTGTCGTCCTGAAAATAACAAGGATCCAAACTCGTAAAACTGCCACAAAGTGGGAAGTACATTTTCATCCAAAAAAGTGCAGAAGGCATCGCCGTTAAGCTTACCATGAATAGAGACAAAGGGTCCCAGTCCATACCAGGAGAAACACCCCCAGACCATAATTCCACCTCCGCCGAACTTGACCGTTGGTACAATGCATTCTGTCAGGAGACGTTCTCCAGGCAGACGAAAGACCCAGACCCTGCCATCCGAACGGTAAAGGGTGATCCTTGATTCGTCACTCCAAAGAACCCGTTTCCACTAATCTATAGTCCAATTGCGATGTGCTTTGCACCACATTAACCGAGCATCGCGGTTGAACTTTATGATCAAAGGCTTATGGGCAGCAGCAAGACCATGAAAACCAAGCAGATGTGCTTCGTTACGGATGATATTCATTGAAACAATACTCCCGGATGCCTGTTGAAACTCCTCGCGGATGAGGGCCATAGGTTGGATGCGGTTCTTCCGAATTTCTCTGGACAGCACTCGTCAGTTTCTATCTCCCAGTTTCGTTGATCTGCCGATTCGGGGCACATTCCGACAATCACCGCTCACCTTCCACTTCTTAATCAAGTAGGCCACTGTCGATGTTGGGTACTTCATATCGCTAGATATGTCCCTTAAGGATCGGTCACATTTGTGATGCCCGATAATTATACCTTTCTCGAAATCAGAGAGCTCCGAACTGCGCGACAACTTGCATGCCAATAATGTTGATGCTGTTTCCTTTACGATGTATACCTGCGGAGGCCGTGACGTACCTCAGGACCTCAGATATCTTCATTTGCATAGGTGTCCAAATACTTATTGGTAGACAGTGTATATCCCAGAGTGCCAAACGTTAAAAAAGGAATATAAGAGGGCGATCCAACCCACCCTGCGCAAGAGTGGTTCGGACCATCATCTGCGACGCACGCGTGTGGCACAGATACATCCCTCATTTATGAAAGCAACTCGAAAGTGCGAGGTTAAAATTCTGAAAGGAGCTCATACATTGATTGAAGAGTGTAGCGTGACATAATAGACTCTCGAAACGGGAAACAGTGTGGCGCGGTCAGCTGTTTGGCAGCTGAAGGTGTTTACCAACAAGAAATTAGTCGCCGTATGACTGCCGTGTACGGCGAACATTGCATCTCATTGGCCGCTGTGAAGCGTTGGATCAAATGGCTCAAAGAAGGACATGTCTTTATGTATGTATTTATATCCGCCATATGATAATATTCTGAGTTATCTGTCCGTCTGTCCTCAATTTTATGAAACGGTTGAACCTAGAATGGATAGAGACATCCATATTGGATTGTGAGTTAGGGTTAGCCTCCATGTGTTAGGGTTAGCAAAATTCAAAGCGTGTAAAGTTTATCATCTCCTAAACTATCGATCCCATTCTAACATAAATTTGTGTAAATAGGCTTCATATTACAGCAAAAAATACTGTAGTCTTTAAAACGTTCAAAATCCACTCCCTTCTCCCCATTTCGAGAGTTTAAAGCCATTATTTCAAGCGCTATTTTACCTGATTGAGAGCTGGGGATTAATTTTATCAATTAATTCCAAAATAAATAGGTAAAAACAACATTTTTTGCCCTAGCATTATGACGTCATTCTTTAAACTATCTCATTTAATAATTTTTATTTTAAATTATATAAATATCGTCTGCATTACTTTCATGTGTTTTATCACTGAATTTAGATATGACGTAAATAATTCTCTTTTATATTTGGCTTAAATAATAGATTAGGTACACATGTGATAATTTAAAATTTAATCATCGATTATTTTTTAATGAAAATTTTATCACCGTATTAACAACAAATTATATCTACCTCCAGGGTGTAGAGGAAAGGATAGTTTAGTTTCTTTACTTCCATTAATTACTGAAGGAAAAAAAATTGTTAAGAACTTAACGATAATTTTTACGTATCTAAGAAAACTTTGAATTATCTTTCTAAATGAATTCAACGTGATTCTAAACTGCATTCGCCGTATCGGGAGACTTTAGAGGAGTATGAAGATAAACAAATTATTGAGCGCGTACCAGATACTTCTCAACCAGAAAACAAACCATTTTTTCACCTGCCTCATAGGGTACTTTACAATTCTGGAAAATTAAAAATTTTACTTATCACTTTATATGACGGGCTATATGCTACTACTTATATAAACACAAATACTACAAAGTATTGAGTTATTCAATAGATATATATATTTTTTTACATACCCATGCCTTCAAAGATTCCTGGAGCACCAATAATTAAGCGACGTCCATCCTAAAAAATCGTCAATCAATGATTCCAGAAGATATAGATGAATGATAAAACAAGACACATAAGTGGTACATAAAATTTCGAAATTTCCATTCATGTTTAAGGAAGTGGTTAACTTAAAACTTCGTGGAGACGTCAAAAATGGCGTTACGAAATTGTGTAATGAAATTTCTTCCATTATCTTTGTACTATTACTACTGCACTATATGACATAGTCTATTAAAAAGCTCCTTTTTAACCCTTTCGTGGGCCGTGGGAAGATTACATCCCATCTACACGATCTTACAAAATTCACCTTTGGGGAGCACAAATATATTGGTCTAATATATTGGTCTTGTTATTGAAACGACGGGAAGACTGATTCCCGCTTCGGTTTTGCTCTGTTATCAATTGTTCGATCGATTGAATAAAATTAGCAGCTCTGTTTTGAAAGTTTCTAAACGTGGAGTGAGAAATAAATGGCCAACGAAAGGGTTAACCCTTTGCACTCGAGACCGTTTCCGCGTGTACTTACCAGCAACGGACTAGATACATTATAGACGCCGGCTCCGTTCGCCATGTTTTTTTAAACGACCAACAGAAAAAAGCGTGTTTTGAAAAATCGCCAAGTAAAAAAACACATGTTGGCGGTACGTGTTTTCTGAATGGTAACCAAAAAAAAAAAAAAACATGGCGGCTGTCACATGGCATATTTGAAACACGACATTAACAAAACTAAACTTTAAAGGAAAAAAAAAGATTAACAATTTAATGCATTATTAAAATAAAATGAGAATAATAATTATCATTTTTTATGTTATTAAAAAAAATAAAAAACAGATTAGTAATATTATGTTATATATCAACAGAATAAACCCAATATAGAAATTTATTAAGCACTAATATTATAAAAATCTAACATGTGAGTAGGTTTTTCTCAACTCCTGTAATAAGAAATGCAAAATAAATTTAATAGAAATGTAATTTGGAAGGGGTAGCGTCCAAACTTATTCATTACTCCTACCCTTAGAAACTTTGAAATAATTCTTTTTTACCAAATGTTCGTTTGAATACCTTCGTCCCCACACACTCGTGAAATTCAAAACGATCAGACCTAAGAAAATGATATCACAATTTCAAAAATAGTAAAAACCGAATTCCTACACCCACTATAACTAATTTTAAATCCCAAAAAATGATGAGAAAAAAAAGCTTTGTTTGATTTAGAATATCCGGATAATTTTAACAATTTCAAAAATAGTAAGAACCGAAATACCTACACCCGCCATAATTAAATTACTAAATCCCTGATGATAAGAACAAATAAAAAAAAAAAAAAGAAAAAAGAAAATATTACTAAATCCCAGAAAATGATAAGAAAAAAAATACAACATGAAATAACCAAAAGAACAGCTAAGATGCAAATTTCTGAAAAAAGTGCAGGATACTGACGTCAGAAATCACGTGCACTAACGAACACATTGGAGTTGCATACCCCATCAAAAGAAACAAACACAACCCACTCATCGCCCTATCAGAAATTTGGCGACGAAAAAAAAACGTCTATAATGCTTTTTTAAGCAAAAAGAGTTTGAAGCATTGGTGATGCTTGTCATACTCCAATGATTTCACACCTAAAGTAACACATAATTTTTATTTTTTTTAATGTATTTTACATCTTTACGAAATACTTAAACATTAGTCTTTGTAATGCTTTGTATTATATTTGATGACAGTGCCGGTTCATCAGCTTGTCGGGACAAGTTTCATAATAGTATGTCTTTTGCAGTGCTTATTTCTTTGAGAGCAGACTTTGCAATCATTTCTAACTCCTGTTAGAAAGCTATGCAGCTTTCCATTTAGACGGATGATTTCGAAGTCGGAGATTGAAGTCGAAGCTCAAGCTTATTTCATTACTAGGGCCCTTAATCTGGAAGTTGCTGTTCGGTTCGAATGTTCGTTGGGACGTCACTTCGATGCCAGCTTGCGGGCTTCTGCTTGCAAACGATCAAGCTGGCGTCAAAATGACATCACAACGAACATTCGAACAGACTCGCAACGTCCAGAGTAAGCCCCTACGTTCCATGATGCTAGGGATAAAAAAGTTCTGTTCCTTCGGCCAAAGCTGTCAAGTTCGAAATGATGCCGAAAATGCAGAAAGCTTCATGGTACCTAACTTATCCCAGATAAGAAAATCTTATGTAGTTTGAAAGGGACATTACGTCGTCTTTGTAAGATTATATACACAGTTCTTAGGACAAAAAGAACGATAAGACGATAAGAACGATATCAGAAACATAAACAAGATATAAATCACCAAATAAAGAAACATAAATAGTTTACACAGCACATCGAATTTCCGCACCAAACAAAGTGGTGAGCGAGACTCACCTCTCGAGTGCAAAGGGTTAATACTCTCTATATAGAAAAGAAAAAGACCCGTAGAGAGCACTCTCTAATGCTGCCGCCACCGATGCGCAGCACTATGTACATATGTATATGTTTGTGATCGGTAAAAATCTTATCACAAAGAAATTAACACATATTTTTTAATTTTTAGGTTTGACTTGGCGATGTAACTTAAATGCCGCATACATAGTACTCGTTTAGAACCCTCAAATACTTCATAAAAATTCTTTATTTTTTATATTAAACTCACTCTTTGTAAAAAACTAACTAGGGAAATAACTGACGCGTCTTGCATAGTCAGTTGCCAACCCTTCATGTCTATCTGCGAGACATGTCTTTCCTGAGGTGTGATTAATCACTCATCTCACCTAGTCATGAGATAGTGATTAAACAGCGGTTATGCTTCGACAAACTTTAAGGGCCTGTCTCACCAAAGTCGCGAACGATAGATTTTTGCTAGCCTTCGGAACCAGAGTTCTTTCGATCCCACTATCATGGATGTTTAGCCGTTCAATCGGCGTTTAAAATCCGGTCTCATTATCTTGTTGCATAGTAGTTACCGTAGCTAAACAAAAAAACCTCACCAAAGTCTTTGAATGGCTAACAACGATTAACCCGGACACGTCTTGCATAGTCAGTTGTCAACCCTTCATTTCTTTCTGCGAGAAATGTCTTTCCCAATGAGTCATTAATCACGCATCTCATCTAGTCATGGGATAGTGATTAAACAGCGGTTATGCTTCGACAAACTTTAAGAGCCTGTCTTTAAACTGCTAACCACGATTAACCCATGCCTCCAAGCAATGGTGGGACTGAATTCTCCATTTAAACAGAGATTAATCGCAGTTAACCGTTAAACGACTTTGGTAAGAATGGCCCTAAGTACATCCATGTTGGATAAACTGTTGTAAGCCAGGAAAAAAGCAAATAGTGAAAAAAATGTAGAGTTTGAGCCAATTGCTCTCTACCTCATAAACATTTTACATTCGCTTTTATAATACCATGGGGCTCAAGAAAGAGAGCCAATCAGAATTTTTAAGGGTGTACCACGTGGTGAACCCTAAAGTTGAAACTAAATTATGTAAAATTGTTAAATAAGATTATTTAAGCTAAGAAGAAATTAAATTGATATCCTCGTTTTCGCCAAAAATTGCCAGAATAAAGAAGAAAGAAAGACCTTCGAAAAATGTAGTAAATACAATCGTGGTGACAAAAGAGCTTACAACGATATAAAGGTAGCAAAATTCATCAGTTTCGAAGGACAATTACCATGTCACTTTAAAAAAGTGTAAGAAGTAAAACGTAGCAATTGTTAATTCAGTAGTTTTTTTAGGAGACAGTGTTTTCAGTATTTTGTTTAGAATAATATCTAAAAAACACGATCTTCGTTTAATTTAGACTGGTGAAGTTAAAATTAAATAAAATAGAATGTGAACTGGTAGAATCTTGAAGAACTGTGAAATAAATTCTTCACTGTATATGTACATTATGAAAATAATCTACTTCAAATTTTGTTTAATGTTTATTTACTAATAACAATAAATTAAAATTTTAGATGGTTAAATTAAATGCTTATTTATAGTGTGGTTTGGAGCATATGGTCTGCTGTTTTGCTACTCGAGAGCTAATAAGACTAGTACCTACTGCTTAAAGCTTCCTACGAATGGCTTTGAACATCCAGTCAAACAGTGGGTATTTATTTATAACAATAGCACATTTTGAAAAATATTTTATTGATTAATATTTTTATATAACTATTTTATTATATAATAAAATTACAAATTATTTTATTACATAATTTTAAGAAGGTAGGTACACCCTGACCCTTCTCTCTGTGACTGTGATACCGCCCATCCACTAATTGTTCAGGACCCGATATCAGTACCTCGGAATGCTCCTGGGTTTTCTTAATAACATTCATCTGAATAAATTAGTTCCAACAAAATCTAGAAAACGATTTTGAGTATAATAATTTATAAAAATATTTTCAATTCTGTATTATAAGATGCAAGAGGGTTAAGAAAAATATTATGACATAAACAGTTTCAGAACAATAAATTCTTGTATAAGAACATTTCAAAATTCTCTTGTAAAGTTTATATCCCTTATATAATAACAGCCTAAGTTATCTATCAGTCTGTCCTCAAGTTTATGAAGCGGTTAGACCTGGAATGGATAGAGGCATCCATACTGAATTCTTGAGGACTTAGGGTTAGCAACGTTCGAAATCCACCCCTTCTCCCATTTTCTAGCCTTTAATGCCATGATTTCAAGACCTATTTTCCCCGGTTAAGTTTGGTTTGGAGCGCTACGGTCTACTTTTTGCAACATGAGGGCTAATGAGACCGGGACCTACTGCTTAAAGCGGATTCCGAACCGCTACGAACATCCATGCCACAGTGGGATTCGAACCCATGAACTTCGGTTCCGAAGGTCATCACCCTAACCATTTGGCCATCATTCGGCTCCCCGGTTAAGAGCAGGCGATTAAATTTATCAATTTGTCACATAATATATAAGTAAAAATAACATTTTTTTTAGCATTATGACGCCATTCTCTTTAGCATCGCATTTAATCATTTCTTATTTTACATGATTTAAATATCGTCTGCATTATTTTCATAAGTTTGATCACTGAACTTAGATATTACGTAAGTAATTTTCTTTTATATTTGGCTTAAATAATAAATATGATACATATGTGATAGTTATAAATTTAATTATCGTTTATTTTTTGTTGCAATGAAAAATTTACCACAGGTATTAACAAAAAATTCTATATACCCCCAGGGTGTAGTAGAAATGATAGTTTCATTCCTTTACTTCCATTAATTACTGTAGCAAAAAAAATTGGGTAGATCTTAACGATAATTTCGACGTAGCTAAGAAAACTTTGAATTATCTTTCTAAATTAATTCAACGTGATCCTAAACTGCATTCACAGTATCGGGAGACTTTAGAGGAGTATGAAGATAAGCAAATTATTGAGCGTGTGCCAGATAATTATCAGCCAAAAAACAAACCATATTTTTATCTGCCTTATAGGGTACTTTACAATTCTGGAAAATTAAAAATTTTACTGATCCCGTCACATGACGCGCTATATGCTAGCCTTAAAATGTTTTCTAAAATATAAAAGTTTCAAAAAGATTATATTACCTTAGAAAATGCAGCCGACGATCCAACTTGTCCGTTGTTATAATAGCTTCGATACACATTTTCATTGTAATCATGTACAAACTGCTTATCTGAAACATAAGACCTTATTATCTTACTGTACTATGATGAAACATAACAAAGAAGATTTGAAGTAGAAGAGTAGGGGTATCAAAGCGGAAAGGACCGGTTCGACCCCACTCATTGGGTTGCCTTCTTTCCTCTTTCAAAAGGTAAAGAGAAAAGATTACCTATCGAACAGGGGTCATAACAAGGCAAAAGACGGGGTCTGTTTTACAACACTATGCAAATACTTCCATTAACTGGTTTTAGAGTATCACCCTGTACATAACAAGGCAATAGACAGGGCCTGTTTTACAACACTATGCAAATACTTCCATTACCTGGTTTTGGAGTATCACCCTGTACATAACAAGGCAATAGACAGGGCCTGTTTTACAACACTATGCAAATACTTCCATTACCTGGTTTTGGAGTATCACCCTGTACATAACAAGGCAATAGACAGGGCCTGTTTTACAACACTATGCAAATACTTCCATTACCTGGTTTTGGAGTATCACGCTGTATATCATAAGGCAATTGACAGAGCCTGTTTTACAACACTATGCAAATACTTCCATTACCTGGTTTTGGAGTATCACCCTGTACATTATAATGCAATTGACAGAGCCTGTTTTACAACACTATGCAAATACTTCCATAACATGGTTTTGGAGTATCACCCTGTACATAACAAGGCAATAGACAGGGCCTGTTTTACAACACTATGCAAATACTTCCATTACCTGGTTTTGGAGTATCACCCTGTACATAACAAGGCAATAGGCAAATCTGCTCGTCTGAAAACATGTCCCAGCCATCTAATTCTGTTGGATTTAATAACTCTCAAGATGTTAGGTTGTCTGTATTTAGTATATAATTCATGGTTATATAAACCTCTCCATGTATTATTTTCCTTTACTGCTCCAAATATTGACCGAAGGATTTTTCTTTCAAAAATGAGCAGCCTATTTTCTTCTGTTTTGTTAATTGCCCATGTCTCACTGCCATATAAAATGATCGGTCTTATAATGGTTTTGTATAGGTTTATTTTTGTATTGATGCAGAGGATTTTAGATTTTATTTGGCTCTTTAAACCAAACTAGCCCCTATCTGCCATCAAAATTCGGTTTCTAATTTCAGTCTTTATCTCATTTCTACTTGTAATAAGTTTGCCCAAGTATTTTTGAGGGTGACTCCCTCAAAAATATAGTTTCCAATATTAAGCGATTGTACATCATGTATATTAGGACTCACCACCAAAAACTTAGTTTTTTCCTTGTTTACTGCTAAGCCCATATCCCTAACAGCACTCTCAAGGGCAATAAATGCCTCAACCACATACTATTTTCTTCGCCCGACAATATCAATATCATCTGAATATGCAAGTACCTGAATAGATTTTTGCAGTATTGTGCCTCTAGTGATTATTTACTAATGGGGGCGTAAATTAGATTCATGGTTCTAATATCTTTTAAGTTCAGGCATTGCCTTGGGAATAAGAAAGTCTAGCCTGCTTGGTCTATGCTTACAAATTACTTATTTTTAGCTTGAAAGATGTAACTCGAATCCGTAACATTCCTTAAATTACATATATTATCCGCGTGGTGCAAAATAAGCAACAGCTTTGCAACCGAAATCAAATTCTTGCGTATTTCTTTGTGGCGTTAGGGTAATTGTCTATCGTGTCACAGGGGAAAAAAGAAAGATAAATTAAAATTAATTTACCTTTCCAAAAATTAAAATTAATGCACGCGTAATGCTACACTAGCTTAACACTAGATTGCCCGAGATTTCTTGTATACCTATATTGCCCAAAAACAGTCAAAATGACTGCATTGTGAAAAAATAACAAATATGTAAAGAAATTTGTTTAAAATTAATTTTTAATATTTCTTATATTACTTACAATTAAACAACAAGTTATTAGTAAATATTAACAATAAAAAAATTTACTTTAATTTAAAAATAAAATAATTTATGCATTATTATTTGTACATTTTATGCAAATGAAAGTGGAAATCTTTTTATGTGTACATCTTCCGCAAACATACTTTTGACATTTTTCACATATATTATTTGTTTTGTTGTTGTGGCAAAGTCGTACTTGACAAAATTTGCGTTTGTGAGAATGGGTTGCATTTGATGATGTTGCAGTTGATCTTTGGGGGTCTTCATGTTCTGATAAATTTTTTTGTCTTGTAACTCTATATTCGTTGAAAAGATGTTCTGCTATTTGAAATAAGAATCTTTTCGTTCTATTTGTATTCCTGTCGTTTCTTTGTAAATGATCCAAGCATTTATGGCAGCCAAATCTAAAATATTGAAAAATATTTGGAGGGGCCATCTACGAGAACTAGCTTTTACTGTATATTTTCTGGCAATTTGATCCGCCATATCAAATCCAAATTTTGTACTGTTATAAAATTGAATTGATTCCGGTAACATTTTTTATTACTTTTATCAATTGTAACAAATTTAGCAAAAGAAATAAAATAAATACTTGTTAGAACAACACTTTATAAAGATTCGAATAACTAGTACTACTTTAGCTTATTGAGCAACTGACACTTATCAAGTATACGCCCAAATAGACAATTTATCATGCATTGGTATGTTACCGTAATAGAAAAAAATTTTATTTCAATACAAAGCCGGACAGGTCATATAAGAAATTTACTCAATTCAATAAATAAAAATCTTTTGACTATTTAAAATTTCCCAAGCAGTCAAAATCACTGCTTCTGGGCAATATAGGTATAACATATATATATATATATATATATATATATATATATGTGTGTGTGTGTGTGTGTATATATATATATATATGTGTGTGTATATATATATATATATATATATATATATATATATATATATATATATATATACTGAAATAAAGGAGGGCGGAAGTAACTACAATTATTCATAAACTCATTTATATGTTATAGAAAAAGTCACCAAATTCTAAGAAATTGTGTCATTATATTTCATAATTGTTTTTCTAATTGAAATTAAAAAACAGTCAAAATGACTGCCTTGGGCAATCTAGTGCTAAAGATGTTTAAGAAACAAACAATACATACCATAGTGATCTAGTGGCTTTATAAGTGCGTTACCAGTCAACGTGAAATTTTGGTGAAGCAGACAGCAAAGTCCATTAACAGATGTAGGGTAACGGACGCCACGAGGAGCACAAACCTGTATGAAATATAACGCTTTTGCAGTCAAGTTTAATTTTTATGGGTTAATGTTACAGTAAATATTCAGCTGGAAGAGATTTTGCTGAAAATTCGATATAAATTTAAGATATAATTATGTAATACAGCTAAGAATTAAAATCATAAAGAATTCTTTGATATCCATTTTCTAATCATGAGTATGCCTGGAAGAACCGCTGCATGAATTTTGCTCTTAAAACATAAATGTTACAAACTTCGACGATCTGAGTCTATTCGAGTATGTGTGTAACTTAAAATGGAGGCAATTTAATTTGATAAAAAAAAATTATTATCTAGGAACACCTTCTCGCCTTTATGATTCTCTAAACAATCGAATTCCTATCTATTAATGTGTCTCATATGTTCCAACACTTCAGAAATTATTTACTGTGTTAACTTTTATCGGCCAAAAATAAAACACACTTTCACCATACATTGAGTAGATTTAGAAGGTATGAAACCATTTAAACCATTCCCCTATTTACCTTGTGTGTTTCAAAGTGTATTTTCAAAATAAAACACATTTGAAAGTGTGTTTTCAAAATAAAACATTTTCAACCTGTACAAAATCATCTTTAGAAGGTATGAAACCCCTTAAATTGTTTCCTTATTCAAAGTATATTTTTAAAATAAAACATACTTTCAACATGCAACCAGACACCTTTGAGAAGGTATGAAACCTCTTTAATTGTTCCCATATTCAAATTGAAAGTGTGTTTCTAAAATAAAACACACTTTCAACATGTACAAAATGACCTTTAAAAGGCATAAAACCCCTACCTTTAAAAGGCATAAAACCCCTTAAATCGTTCAATTACTCATCTTTAAAGTGTGCTTTCGAAATAAAACACATTTGAAAGTGTATTTCCGAAATAAAACATACTTTATACATGTACAAAATCACCATTAGAAGGCATGAAACCCCTTAACTTGTTTCCTTATTCAAAGTATGTTTTTAAAATAAAACATACTTTCAACATGCATCAAAACACTTTTAGAAGGTATGAAACCCCTTAAAACCTTCTGATTCATCTTGAAAAATATGAAGTGTATTTTCAAAATAAAATACCTTTTTCAACATCCACAGACACCTTTAAGAAGTATAAAACCCCTTAAGTCGTTCTCTTACTCACCTTGAAAGTGAGTTTTCAAAACAAAACACACTTGAAAAAGTGTTTTCAACTAAACACACTTTCAACATGTATTAAAACACCTTTAGAAGGTATAAAACCCCCTTAAACAGTTCTTTTATTCATCTTGAAAGTGTTTTAAAATTAAAAACACATTCAACATGTACTAAAATACTCTTAGAAGGTATAAAAACCCCCTTAAACTGTTCTCTTATTCATTTTGAAAATATAAAAAATATTTTGAAAATAAAATACATTTCCAACATGAACCAAAACACTTTTAAAATTTATAAAACCCCTTAAGTCGTTCTCTTACTCACCTTGAAAGTGAGTTTTCAAAACAAAACACACTTGAAAAAGTGTTTTCAACTAAACACACTTTCAACATGTATTAAAACACCTTTAGAAGGTATAAAACCCCCTTAAACAGTTCTTTTATTCATCTTGAAAGTGTGTTTCCAAAATAAATTACACTTTCATCATGTACTAAAACACCATTACAAGGTATAAAACCCCCTTGAACTGTTCTTTTATTCATCTTGAAAGTTTGTTTTGAAAATATAATACACTTTCAACATGTACTAAAACACCCTTAGGAGGTACAAAACCCCCTTAAACAGTTCTGTTATTCATTTTGAAAGTGTGTTTCTAAAATAAATTAACTTTCATCATGTACTAAAACACCCTTAGAAGGTATAAAACCCCCTTGAACTGTTCTTTTATTCATCTTGAAAGTTTGTTTTGAAAATATAATACACTTTCAACATGTACTAAAATACCTTAGGAGGTATAAAACCCCTTTAAACAGTTCTCTTATTCATTTTGAAAGTGTGCTTATAAAATAAATTATACTTTCATCATGTACTAAAACACCCTTAGAAGGTATAAAAATCCCTTGAACTGTTCTTTTATTCATCTTGAAAGTTTGTTTTGAAAATATAATACACTTCCAACTAAAACACCCTTAGGAGGTATAAAACCCCCTTAAACTGTTTTTTTATTCATCTTGAAAATGTGTTTTCAAAATAAAATACACTTTTAACATGTACTAAAATACCATTAGAAGGTGTAAAACCCCCTAAAACAGTTC
>CM063507.1:105110299-105162799 GCA_032207245.1 Pardosa pseudoannulata | reverse complement strand
ACTACGGTCTACTGTTTTGCACACGAGGGCTAATGAGACCGGGACCTACTGTTTAAAGCCGATTCCGAACGGCTACGAACATCCATGCCATAGTGGGATTCGAACCCACGAACTACGGTACCGACGGTCAGCGCCCTACCCAATCGGCCAGCGTTCGGCGTACCCGTGAGAAGGGGTGGTGGAAAGGGACATATGCACCCCACAAGATTTTTTCTCGAAATTGAAAAAAGAAGGGGGGGAAAGAAATTTTAATTGTGTCTTCTTTTATTTTAAGTTTAGAAATACCATAATACATAAGATACCATAAAAAGATTATCTTGAAGTATTTCGTTTTTGCGAAAAAGAACTGGGGGGTACATATGTTCCTTAGCACAGGAAAAGAAGCGAGTAAGATTCCACCTAAGCCAGTTTCTGGGAAAAGCAAAGAATAGAAAAGTTTCTATGTGTCCAAATATTCTTATCGTTATAGGCCATTGTATGTGTGAATTTAGTACGTGTGAATTAAAGGGGGGAGCTAAATTTATCTAATTTTGCATATCGTTTATTGTTATCAATCGGTTGATATAATGTATTCTTTAGATTTTATATAATGGTAATACTAAGTTAAAGAAGTCTATTTTTTCATGGGAATGATAGGTGCCTATATGAGAGAATTTAGGAGGAGAGGGGTGAGATAAAAATGTGTGTATGCATGTGTTGCATAAATGTCGTTGCATAACTGTTTGCATAAATGTCAAATACAGCATTACATAACACTCAAAACTAAATAGGCTAAAATGATGTGAGCACAACCTGCTAAGTTAATAAAAAGAAATATTAAGGAAAAAATTCACATTATCAAATTGGTAAATTGATTAGACTTATGTTAATCACAATTCCTGGCAACAGAAACAAAAGATTGTGATTAATTTAGCATAAATATTAAGAAATTAAAAATGCACAAAAACTAACTGAAGTAATGTGATAAATTCATGACTTATGTTAATCACAATTCCCGTCAACAGAAACAAAAGGTTGTGATCAATTTAACAAAAATATTAAGAAATAAAAACTGCATATAATCTAATTGGTAAATTTATTAGACATAGGTTAATCACAATTCCTGTCAACAGAAACAAAAGATTGTGATCAAACATAAATATTAAGAAATTAAAAAGGTACATAATCTAATTAGTAAATTGATTAGACATATGTTAATCACGATTCCTGTCAACAAAAACAAAAGTTTGTTATCAGTTTAACATAAATAATAAGAAATTAAAAATGCATATAATCTAATTGGTAAATTGATTAGACATATGTTAATCACAATTCCTGTCAACAGAAACAAAAGATTGTGAACAATTTAACATAAATATTAAGAAATTAAAAAAGCACATAATCTAATTGGTAAATTGATTAGACATATGTTAATCAAAATTCCTGTCAACAGAAAAAAAAGATTGTGTTCAATTTAACATAAATATTAAAAAAATAAAAATGCACATAATCTAATTGGTAAATTTGATTAGACATATGCTGATCACAATTTCTGTCAACAGAAACAAATAATATCATCAGTTTAACATAAATATTAAGAAACTAAGGTATTCTCTTTACTAGAATTTTTCTTCCACAATATGGTGCAAATTTTGCTTTTTTACCATGAAAGGAAAAAGTAGAATCATATTAAATTGTTCAAGAACGATTCATTTCCTTAACAGTTCAAAATCTCATAATAAATTCCTCGTGTACCTTTAAATAGCAAACTGATTTAATGAATTGCTGATTCAAAATGTATCAATTTCAGTATTTTATAGAGGTAAAGTGAATAACTGTGCTTTGTGAAATATTTTCAACTCTAAATTTATATGTCCCCTTAAAACTCCCCCTCTCCAAAGCAAGCAAAACCTAAACTGTAACATACATCAACAAACGACAGTTTGTGTACTAGAATTTTGCTTCTGTAACTTGGTGCAAATTTTGCAATTTCTTACAGAACAAATGTACAAATAGAAATATTTTAAATTGATCATGAGTGAACCACTTCAATACAGTGTAATATCTAGAAATTAAATTGATAATCCAAGCTTAAACAGCAGTTAAACCCCTTCCGGTATGATTTAATAATGAAAAACTGTGCATGAAATAACCATTTAATTTTTATTTAAAAAAACTTGTTTCATTTTACAATTCTTACATATTCTTAATTAAAATCCACTTTTTACATAGTGTTAAATAATATCAGAAACAGTAAAATTAAGAAAATATCAAAGCAAAACATTAATAAGGTATACAGATAATAGTCTTCAAGCTAGTGGTACTTTTCAAAACAAAGTGCAAAGGAATTCTTAATTGTTTACACCGCCAAGTAGTCTCACTTTTAATTTGATTCTTGTAACACACACGGCATTTCTTAGTAGGTTTTCTTTTATTCTGACTCATTAATTTGGCAATGACTTGTACCAAGAAATTCTAAGTAAACAATATGCAATAGTGACTTGTGATTTTCACAAGTGATAAAAGTGTTGCCAAATTCAGTACACTAGAAATTTTAAACTAAATTAATTATCATATTTAACAGTAACTTTAATCGCATGACGAGTGTAGCTCGTCATTGTGCGGTATGGAATGAAAAACTAACGACGAGCTAGACTCGTCATTTTACCGGAAGGGGTTAATCTAATGAATTATTGATTCAAGATTTATTAGGAACCCAGGTAGCATAGTCAGCAAAGGAAACACCCCCGTAACAAAAGTGGATCCGGACAGCCAATTTTGCGTGCTTACACTTCTGGTAGAAAATTGATTGCTTCTCAGGTTATTGTAATGGGCAGTAAATAGCCTGATTTAAGCATGAGAAAATTACTCATTGAAATATACTTCAATATAGTACTTTAGAAGCTTATATTTTTCTATCAAAGAATACTCAAGAAAAATTCTCTTTTACTCTTTATAATGTGAAATAATTCTTCAATATTGCTGTATACTTTTTAGCGGAATAGTAAAATTTAAACTTATGAATATTCTTTGATAGAAAAATGTAAGTTTCTAAATTATTATATTATTATAACATTTTTTCAGAACAATGTTTTTATCTTTAAAAATCAGGCTGTTTACTGCCCATTATAGACAGCTTGAGGTATAAAGTTTATAATAGCAAAAATTGATGGGTACAGATGCATTATAGCCGCCGGGTTTTTTTCTCGCCAAACTTGGCGATTTTGTGTGGCAAACTTGGCGATTTTTGGGGCGATGACTAGGTTGCTGTATATGCCCTAACTTTGATAGGGGAATATGGAAGCTATTGGTGCACGTGATTTTTGACGTCATTACCCGGCTATCTATGCAAATTTTCTGTTCTAAATATTCTTTTCGTTCCAGACTTGGATTAGGTTGTCTCGTAGGTAAGTTATTTTTCGGTATTTAGTTATGGCGGATGTTCTTATTTCGGTTTTAACTATTTGTAGCATTGTGAAGAAATATCAGGAAATTCTTAGACCTGAGGTTGGATTTGCATTTCATTCAAAACGGCACGTTTGTGGGGATGATGGAATTCCGAATTTGAGTTTTTTTTATGTATTTGGTTAGTGGGATTTAGTTAATTTAGTTATGACAAGTGAAGTTATTTCGGTTTTGAAATTGTTAAAAAATATCAAAATATTCTAAATCAAACAAGAAGTTTTGGTTTGGAACATTTTGTTTTTGTTGTTATCATTTTCTGGGATTTAGTTAATTTAGTTATGACGAGTAAGTTATTTCTGTTTTGAAATTGTTAAAAAAGTATCAAAATATTCTAAACCAAACAAGATGCTTTGGTTTGGAACATTTTGTTTTTGCTCTTATCATTTTCTGGGATTTAGTTAATTTAGTTATGACAACTAAAGTTGTTTCGGTTTTGAAATTGTTAAAAAAAAATCAAAATATTCTAAATCATTAAAGATGTTTGGCTTTTGAACATTTTGTTTTTATCATTTTTCTGGGATTTAGTTAAGACGGGTGCAGATATTTTCGGTTTTGAAATAGTTTAAAACTGTATTCTAAGTTAATTGGTTTGGAACATTTTTATTTTGTTCTTTGCACAAGGGGGGGGGTGAGGTTGGAACCCTCCCTCACATGTTAGATTTTTCATAATATTAGTGCTTATTAAAATGATATACATTGTGTTTACTCTGTTGACACATATAAATATTACTAATCTGTTATTTCTTTTTTTAAAAAACGTAAAAAATGATGATTATTATGCTAATTTTATTTTAATAATACTGTTGTTTTCCTTTTAAAGTTTAGTTTTGTTAATGTGTGTTTCAAATATGCCACGTGACCGCCGCCATGTTTTTTTACTTGGTGACTTTTCAAATCGTGCGTTTTTCTGTTGGTCGCCAACAAAAAACATGGCGACGGGACCGGCGACTATAATGCATCTGTTAAACTGATTTTAAAATAATAAAAAAAGATTAAAAAAATTGACAATTAAAAATAAAATCAATTTTAAAAATTGTCAAAAATGTAAAAAAAAATATTAGAAATAAAATATTAAATTATAAAAATGATAATAAATATTAAAATTAATAAATTTATTACAATAAAATATTAGAAATACTAGCGCTTCTCAAGCTCATTTCTTAGCAAAAACTAATTTTATAAACTTAAAAAGACAAAAACTAACAAAAATAGAATTAAAAAATTAAATAAAATTCAAATAAAAATTAGAAAATTGACTGAAAATATTGTCAAAAATGTAAATAAAATAATAAAATAACTGTCCAATTATAGTTAATTATAGTTAATAAATTATAGTTAATATATTAGTGAATAGATGGCGCCACTGAGCCAAGCAAATTTCTACCGGAAGTGTTAGCACCCAAAATTGGCTGTCCCGATCCACACTCCCGTAACAGGAAGGTTGCAAGGCTTAACATCAACCGTGTTCATTAAAGATGAATGGGGCCTATAGAATATGTTCGTTCACTAGACATCGTTAAGACTTGAAGATATCATGGTTACAATATCTTCAAGTTCTCAATCAATACCTCTGGAGGTGGTAGATAAACAAATGGGTTTCTGCTTGATCCCTGCTTCTAAATTAAGAAAAACCCACTTAAGCAAAAGTCGTTTTTTTTCACCCTTGAAGTGCTCGTTAAAAAAACGAAAGGCGTTAAATTTTATACAGCAAGAGTCAAAAATTAATAATTGTGCTTCGTGAGTTTTTTTTTTCAACTGTGAACGAAAATTCCCCTATCCCATACGTAAACCAAATAAATTCTAACATATATCAAGAAATGACATTATGTTTACTGGAATTTTATGTTATAATTTAGCTCAAATTTTGATGACAAGACACATGCATAAATTGTAACAATTAAAATTGCTCAGGTAGGAACTATTTCAGTATTGTAAAAACATTTAGAAAAATAATTGCTAATCTGTTTTTAGACAGCAATTGTTCCGATGAATTATTAATTCAAAAGGTATTTTCAATATCTAGTTAGCAATTGATTCACTGTGAATGCCTTCTTTCTGGTTATACATAGTCCTCACGTAAAATACGATTTGTTTGGTCTACTATTTTGCAACACGAGGTCTAAAGAGACTGAAACCTACAGCTGAAAGTCAACTCATAAAACATGGAATTACAGATCAATGCTCAAAAATACAGATTTCCAGATTTTAAAGGCAAAAGGACAAAGCATTTTCCATTCAGTTCACAGATTAATTTTTTCAGCTGTAAACGAAAATTCCACAATCCCACTCGTAAGCAAAATAAATTCTAACATATACCAAGCAAAGGCATTCTGTTTACTAAAATTTTACGTTTATAATTTTGGACAAATTTTGCTGACTGGACAAATGCACAAGTATAAGCATTTCAAACTGTTCAGGTATGAACTATTTCAGTATTGTAAAACATCTGTAAAATAAATTGCTGATCTATTTTAGACAGCACTTGATCTGATGAATTAATTCAAAATGTATAATTTTCAATATCTAGTCAGCAGTTGATTCACTCTGAATCTTGTTTCTAATTACGCATAGTCATCGAGTAAAATACGGTTTGGTTTGGTTTACTTTTTTGCAAACACGAGGTGTACTGAGACCGGCACCTACAGCTGAAAGTCAACTCATAAAACATGGAATTACAGATCAATGCTCAAAAATACAGATTTCCAGATTTTAAAGGCAAAAGGACAAAGCATTTTCCATTCAGTTCACAGATTAATTTTTTCAGCTGTAAACGAAAATTCCACAATCCCATTCGTAAGCAAAATAAATTCTAACATATACCAAGCAAAGGCATTCTGTTTACTAAAATTTTACGTTTATAATTTTGGACAAATTTTGCTGACTGGACAAATGCACAAGTATAAGCATTTCAAACTGTTCAGGTATGAACTATTTCAGTATTGTAAAACATCTGTAAAATAAATTGCTGATCTATTTTTATACAGCAATTGATCTGATGTGAATTGAATTATTAATTCAAAATGTATAATTTTCAATTTTTAGTCAAAATTTCATTCACTCTGAATGCCTTGTTTCTGGTTATGCATAGTCATCACGTAAAGTACGGTTTGATTTGGTCTATTTTGCAACACGAGGTCTAATGAGACCGGCACCTACTGATTAAAGTCAACTCGTAAAATGCAGAATTACAGAGCAATGCTCAAAAATAGATTTCATGATTTTAAAGGCAAAAGGACAAAGCATTTTCTATTCAGTTCACAGATTAATTTTTTCAGATGTAAACGAAAATTCCTCAATCCCATAAGTAAACAAAATAAATTTCACATATATGAACCAATGGCATTCTATTTACTAGAATTTTACGTTTATAATTTTGGACAAATTTTGATGACAGGATAATTGCACAAATAGAAACACTTAAAATTACTCAAGTATGAACTATTTCAGTATTGTAAAACATCTGTAAAATAAATTGCTGATCTATTTTAGACAGCACTTGATCTGATGAATTAATTCAAAATGTATAATTTTCAATATCTAGTCAGTGACTGATTTACTGTGAATGCCTTGTTTCTGGTTATGCATAGTCATCACGTAAAATACGGTTTGGTTTATACTACTTTTTTGAAAACACGAGGTCTAATGAGACCGGCACCTACTGATTAAAGTCAACTCGTAAAATGCAGAATTACAGATCAATGCTCAAAAATAGATTTCATGATTTTAAAGGCAAAAGGACAAAGCATTTTCTATTCAGTTCACAGATTAATTTTTTCAGATGTAAACGAAAATTCCCCTATCCCATACGAAAACAAAAAAAAAAATTCTAACATATATCAACCAATGACATTCTGTTCACTAGAATTTTACGTTTGTAATTTTGGACAAATTTTACAGACAGGAAAATACACAAGTTGAAAGGTTTCAAACTGTTCAGGTATGAACCATTTCAGTATTGTAAAACATCCAGAAAATAAATTGCTGATCTATTTATAGACAACAATTGATCTGATGAATTATTAATTCAAAATATATAATTTTCAATTTTTATTCAGCAACTGATTCACTGTGAATTACTTGTTTTTGTTTATGCATAATCATCACGTAAAATAGATTTTATCTACTATTTTGAAACACATGGTCTAATGAGACCAGGACCTACTGCTTAAAGTCAACTCATATAATACGTAATTACAGATCAATCCTCAAAATACAGATTTCCAGATTTTAAAGGCAAAAGGACAAAGCATTTTCCATTCAGTTCACAGATTAATTTTTTCAGCTGTAAACGAAAATTCCACAATCCCACTCGTAAGCAAAATAAATTCTAACATATACCAAGCAAAGGCATTCTGTTTACTAAAATTTTACGTTTATAATTTTGGACAAATTTTGCTGACTGGACAAATGCACAAGTATAAGCATTTCAAACTGTTCAGGTATGAACTATTTCAGTATTGTAAAACATCTATAAAATAAATTGCTGATCTATTTTAGACAGCACTTGATCTGATGAATTAATTCAAAATGTATAATTTTCAATATCTAGTCAGCAGTTGATACACTGTGAATCTCTTATTTCTGGTGACGCATAGTCATTACATAAAGTACGGTTTGATTTGGTCTATTTTGCAACACGAGGTCTAATGAGACCGGCACCTACTGATTAAAGTCAACTCGTAAAATGCAGAATTACAGATCAATGCTCAAAAATAGATTTCATGATTTTAAAGGCAAAAGGACAAAGCATTTTCTATTCAGTTCACAGATTAATTTTTCCGATTCCAGAGTTACTTTCTGTCTGTTCATTCTTGATTTAAAAGGCGGAATTTCTATAATTTTAGGTAACATTTTGTTTAGAATTTGCAGTTAATTCGGTGTGTTTGTTCCACTATTATAAAAATATTTCCGTTTATAGTTATAAAATAGTAAATATGCTACAGTTTTGCTACTCTATACACCGCTACAGTATTTAATCCATACTTTAATACGTGCTACGGATTTGTTAGTGCCAATGCTGGAGGGTATATACCCGCTTTCCGGTAAAAAATAAATATATGTGATAGTTCTTTATAACTTACTAACGAAATAATTTAATAAAGAATTTATAACTCACAAGTTTAGTTCATTACTTGATACAAGAGTTTTGAAAGAATTACTAACTAACAAATATATTTATATCAGAATATAGAGGGTGTTCACACATTTTTTAGACGATTTTGGTTAGCGGTATTAAAAAATATTTTGTTTCAAAATAAATAACTGCATATGTACTATGTTTTTAAAAGTCAAAATTATGGTCTGCGACTTGAGAGGTTTGTTTTTATTCAAAAGAAGCAGTGGTTAGAAGGCTATATTTATGTTCTTTCAGATTAGAAGTGTTCATATTTCGTTATCCAAAAACGATGAGAGACTCATGGTTTTGTAATATCTAAAGCCCCGATAGGTAATATCGTCTAAAAAAAGGAAACAAACGTCAAATCGGACAAAATTTCTAAACAAGTGCTTAAGGAAGAAACGAACATATTCGACTATTGCAAAGGCACGTTGTTTAATGTTAAACGAAAATCCCCCTACTGAAAGGACAGTTGCAAATTCATTAAACGGCTCGGTGTCCAATGTAAACAAAATGACAAACGTTGATTTAAAGAAAGTGAAAAAATGCATTTTGCATAGTCTTTCTCTGAAACATATCGCTTAACGCAGGTCACTCTGCGGAATTCTGTATGAGAAACATTTATCCAAAGAAAAAATGGAAAAGAATTGTCCCAATAGATAAATCATGGGTGTTTTTAAATGACTACAACTAAAAAAGCCATTTAGTATCATAAAAGGGAAGAAAAAAAAGTAAGTACATGGTTCAAAGAATCGAAAAAAAATTTCTAAGGGATTCATGATTGTTACTGTTTTTTCATATAATAGCAAGTTAAAAATAAAGAGTTCGAAACAAATGTCAAGATTAACTCCAAATACTATCAGGAACATATTTTATTGCCAATTGTTCTGAAGGAAATACCATCGCTTTACTTGCAGTGATGTAAATTTTCTAAAAGAAATAGAACAAAAAACCGGCATCAAGGCTATACCCTTCACTAATATCCCTACTAAAGCTCGCGATGTATCACCTATGGAATTTTGGGCTTTCGGACTTTAAAAATCTGCAGTATCCAAACGTCGTCCCACAATACTTATAGGACTCTGGAGAGCTCTTCAGAAGGAATGGGATAGAATACCTGTGTTGACACTTCAAAAGGTATTATTATCTTGAAAATTACGGTGTTGCAAGATAGTTCAGAATAAGGTATATCAAATAGAACACTTCAAACACAATTTTATGTAATTTAGTGACTACAATATACATCGTCTAAAAAATGTGTGAACAGTCGCTGTAGAGTCTACGAAAAAAAGGTGGACTATAATTTATCGAAGAAATAAATTTATTCTTTTGTTTCAACAACTGCCCTAGTAATAATATTTCCCAATTTTGGATTTGTTTAGCCAAAACAACCCGTCAGGGAATTAAAAAGCAGATAAACACATGTTAAAGTATTTCAATAAAATTAATCAGAAATAAAATATTAATTTGTGTTATTTAAATGATAAAACAATACTGACACTAAAGACTAAAACATTTTCTATTTTGAATTAAAAAAAAAGAAAATTTTAGACAATTGTTACAGTTTTATAGCGATTAGTTTTCATCATTTTTAAGTTATAATTTTGTCATGAAATGAAAACAAGAGCTAAATTGTTTTAATACAAACATAAAATGGGAGACTGGTGTTTAACGAATTAAGTTAATATCATGCATAGAAATATTAATATCTAAAACAATAGGTTGGCTATTAAAAACATCAAAGTATCAGAATTTTTTCAAAAATACATTTACGAACCGTGTAGTGGAGATACTTTTAAAAGCGAAAAATATTTAGTTTTTATTTCTGATGAGACTTTAAATTCGTATCAAAAAGTCAAATAACAGAAGTACAACCAATGATTGATGATGGATTGATTATTTACAAAACAATTAAAATTTCTTATGGAAAAATGACAATTATTTTACATTAAAAACTAAGTTCATCTTCTATTAGATGGCAACAAACTATTACCCATTAATATTTTTGCAAATGGTAAAATGTCTGTCGGTATTTACATAGCATAATTACAAACTTCTTAGAGTGAAGTCCTAGGATCTTGGTTCCTGATTAGACATGTAGTTTTACTCAGATTCATCCGATGAGGAAAAATCTTGCCTAGCAAGCAACGGAAGCAGCACGTTTTTCCATTCTGTATTGATGCCTACAAATTCCTCTAACGAGAGATAATTCAACAAGTTCTTTTCATAATCGAAAAAGGGTTCGTCTTCTGAAGTCTCGTCGTCCGACATCCTAGGGCTGTAACATACCGGCGACTTGTTCTGGAAATGATCTCGAACAAATTTGTCCACCGGGTGCTTATCGTGTTCGCAGCTGTCGGCGATTTTGGACATCACCTTCGCTATGGTGTTCACTGTATCCCAGGCGCCGGATTCCGTCAGATATCCGGCCAGGCTCCTGATTATCGCATCGACAGCAATATACGGAGCTTCCTTAGCCCCGGATGTGTAGAATATACCGGCCATGCTCGACACATGGGCGCAGTAGTAGAGAAACTTCCTGGCCTCGAATCCCTTGGTGAAAAACCCTTTCCGGAGGCGTTCTGCTATCTTCAAGAAAGCACCATGATCTTTCATGCGTGCCGCCTGCAAGATTTCGAATTTCAAGGAGTTCCCCCCGTGGAACTGACTGGTGAGGAAATCTATGGCTTGTCGTACGGTTTCGTTGAAAGCTTTGTGCACATGGTTCCGGAACCATTCACTCCTTTTCACTAACTCAAATGACCTGTCGTAATTCCGCATCACGTAGCTGACTAACTCCTCGGCAAACAGAAGTTTCACGGCATTGTCAGGAATTTTGTGCACAGCTCTGGCCATAGATACGTTGCCTGTAGTCTTAAATTATTTAAAAATAATATTTCAAAGCTCTTTTAAAGAAATATTTCGTCTAACATAAAAACAAACATCCAAAACTACTCAACACGCAGTTTTACTTTTCCCAATTTCACTTGTAAAACACTGCTAGTTAAAATCACGGTTAGAACACAGTTAATAAACTGCATTTGTCTCCAAAAGGATGCTATGCATGGAGTAATAAAAGATTCGATTGATAATTTCAATAATTCGATATATTCGTTTATTGTTATTTTCTGATTACAATAAGACATATTGTTGCAACGCCACGAACTACTATAATGCCCTTCCTATTCATTTTCCTGTTTACAACAGCCAATAGACAAACAATAAACTGCCCTTCCATTTGAAACTAAAGCCAGAATTGTCATAATTTGAGAATTTGCCCTACTGAGTGAAATCGCCTTATAAGGGCCAGCCTTTCTAAAGTCGTTTAATAGCTAACCGCAATTAACACATAGCGCCAACCAATGGTAGAACGTATTCTTCATTTAAACAGAGATTAATCGTGATTATCATTAAACGATTTTGGTGAGACTGGACCTAAGAATTACAAATTAAAGATGATTCAAATGGTCAGAAATATTCATTAAATGGTACTTAAAATCCTGAAAAATAATTCTCACTGAAATAAGGTCTACCTGTTCAGCCATAATCCAATTACTTTAATTAATTTAATCTTTAATCCTTTCCTTTCTGCTCCCTACAGTTTTACGGGGATTTTCACTCTATATTTCTTGCCCTCGATAATTCTGGGAAGAGTACAAAATTACTGCTTAATAAACATTTAACACAATCCATTTCTTAAACTCGGAATTTTTTTTCTAATTTTACTTACATGACAATACCAGACTATTTATAATGTAATCAAATATAATTGGATAAAATCAATAGCTACAGACTTCATCCTAAACTCTCCATCTCTTCTGCTGAATCCTTTGCTATCTTGAAGGCTTTAGAAGAATTGGTAAATTACAATAGTAAATATTTTATTATCTATAGAGACTCTCAAAGTGTTTTAAATTCATTGCAATCAAATAAGTATAATAATCCTGTTATTTTCAAAATTCTCACTTCAATAACTAACCTTACTTCCATGGGAATCTTGCTAGTTTTTAGCTGGGTTCCCTCTCACGTCGGCATTAAAGGCAATGAACTTGTGGACATGGCTACCAGGTCTGCAAGTGACTTTCTCAACACTGGTCTTCCTTATCCTGACTTGAAAAATTACATCAAAGATCTTTTACACAATAAATGGCAGATCTCCTGGGATAACATTCCTTCAAATAAACTGCGAGAAATTAAAACAAAAATAACTAAATGGCCCCAACTCCCTTCTAGGAGACATGACGTAATACTCACTCGTCTCCGAATGGGTCATTGCAGGCTCACCCATGCCCATCTCTTGCTGGGTGAAGCTCCTCCACAATGTGCATATTGCAAGACTCCTTACACAGTCGCACATATTTTAACGTCCTGTGTTTGTTCTAAATCAATGTATATAAAATTTTTTGGTAATCCATCTCCTAATCTTAATTTAATCATTGGGGAAACTCCACATCCAAACTTGTTCCCCTTTCTCCGTCGAACTGGCTTTTATACTGAAATCTGATTTTTGATTGTTTTTCATTTTTCTAATATTCAATTTTTAATCATTCAATTTTCAATTTATTTTCACTTTTTTCTTAATTTTTTAATTATTTTATAACTTAATTTCTTAATTCTTCACTCAATTTTCAATTCTTGTTAATTTGTATATAACTCAATTTTTATTCGTGTTTTCTGTTGAATTTTGTATTTTTATTGTTTCTTTAATCCGTTTTTGAACCTTTCATTTTATATTGTCAAAATTTTTTTATCTAAATTTCGTCTTTAGTTTTTTTTTCTTATCTTGTTTGGCGCAATTTGTCCCTAGAGGATTTAGCGCCATTAAACTTCATTCAACCAACCAACCAACCAAATATAATTGGTTTATTTAAAACAAAATGTTCAATTTTATACACTTTTCTTAAGTAAAAAATAGACACTTTTCAAAACAACAACCTTTTTCTGAAAAATTATGAGCTTGTTACTGGATTAAGCAAACCATTTAGTATGTTTGTAATCGTATTTGAAAGCAACACTTTTCTATTAATATAAAAAACAATCTATGAAACTAACAGGCACAAACTCAAAACTAGCGAGAATTGCAAGTACGATATGTAACATTTTAGTAATATACAGCTTTAAACAGATTAATATTACAACTTGCAACTTAAATTGGAAACCAGTGTTTTCACTTGCATTTTCCAGACATTAATAGCCAGGTTCACTACAGCTCCTTTAGCTAATCGGCAGTTACTACTTTTAATATCTGTCTCACCAAAGTCGTTTAACGGGTGATTAACCCATGGCGCCAACCAATCGTGTTATGCAATTATCCATTTAAACAGAGATTAATCGATATAGAGAAAAATTTTAACCATTTTATTTTCATTGGGTTGACGGGAGAAAAAGTTTTTAATCGGTTGAAAATTTTTCACTAGCGCACGAGAAATACGTGCAATCTTCTTTGGGGAAAGGAAAGTAAACTGAACCAGTTACATTTTCACCTCATATTTAAAGTGGGACTAGCATACAGCCCGTCATATGACGGGATCAGTAAAAGTTTTAATTTTCCAAAATTGTTAAGTACCTTATGAGGCACGTAAAAAAAATGGTGGTTAGCCTATATTTGAGGGTGCCTCTTGATTCTCGCCAAGTTGTGATCGCGGTTGATCGCCAAGCGCCAATGTTGTTTTATTTATGGAAACGTCTGTGGTTTTTTTTTTTTTTTAAACCCAATCTTGATTTTGATTGTTTTAGATTTTAGATCTATTTTTGAATGTATAACAGTATATGTAATTCCAGAGGTCAGTTAGTTCTGCGTTGGATGTCGGCTGGTAAGGTTAATAAGGCGATTTCATGCAGTAGGGCAAATTCTCAAATTATGACAATTCTGGCTTTAGTTTCAAACGGAAGGGCAGTTTATTGTTTGTTGGCTGTTGTAAACATGAAAATGAATGGGAAAGGCATTAAAGTAGTTCGTGACATTGCGACAAATTGCTTTATTTTGGATTGGCGCCAAACAAAAATTGCCAAATTCGCCAAGGGGGCACCCTCAAATATATTTTTACCAAAAATGGTTTGTTTTTTGAAAATTATCTGGTACACGCTGAATAATTTGTTTATCTTTATTGACCACATGTTAGGGCTGTATCCCAGTGTACGGTACGCTATTTTGGCGATTTTTTTGTCGTATTTTTGGCGCCATTTCTCGGGCGATACTTATTTTCTTCTTGTCAACTTCACCCTTTCTCTCCCGTTAAAAGATGGTAACCTCGTTCTCTCATTTGGTTTGTGTGCGTTATCGGATCCTCTTTGGAGTAACTTGCGCAATAAATGGTGTGATGTCATGATGATCTAATTCTTGTTTGATCCAATTATATTAAAAGTTGTAGGAGGTAAGTTTGAATTTCAACACTTTTTGCCGTTAATTTAACGGTTTTGCAGCTTGCTACATTTCAATCTGTTTTTCACCAGTGGAGTGGTTAAGTTCTGCATTCTCTTCAATCGTATTTATTTCAAAAATTTTATTTGTTCTAATTTTATAGTATTTAAATTTCTTAATTAGTATTTGTTTTTTAAAATTTTAAGTATAATGGCTTTTTTGTCCCGCTGCGTGTTAGGCTTAGGTACTTGGCGTGTGCTTCGCGGAATCGTGTTTCGCCAATAGTCGACAAAAACAAGATGGCGGACAAGGAGCGTACCGTTCACTGGGAATTAACCCATGTTAGTTGCCATCTTTAATTTAACTTGTAATATTACTTGATAGGATGGACAGCATAGGTTTTAATATTGACAGTGATTATTTGGAGATATATATGAATGATGGCCAAAATTTGGCGAATGGATCGCAAACTCTGGGGTTATGTATAAAAAACAAACACAAAAACGAACAAACTTCTAAATTTTCAAAGATGTATAAATTAAACGCTAGATATATATTAGTCCATGAAATAGACTCCTAGTCTTTGTTGTTAATACCGGTGATAAAATTGTCATTGCGACAAAAAGTAATCGATGCCTATATCCATTTAAAATTATCACTTATGTACCTAAACTATTATTTAAGCCAAATATAAAGCAACATTATTTACGTCATATCTAAGTTCAATGATAAAACTTATGAAAATAAGGCATAATTTAAATAATTTAAAATTAGAAATGATTCAATGAAATGGTTAAAGGAATGACGTCATAATGCTAGAAAAATGTAATTTTTACCTATTTGCTGTGCGATAAATTGATAAATTTAATCGCCCGCTCTTAACCGTGAAAATAGTTTAAAATAATGGATAAAATTTTCTCAACAAAAATTAATCGATGATTAAATTTAAAATTATCACTTATGTACCTAATCTAATATTTATGCCAAATATAAAAGAACATTATTTACTTTTCTAAGTCACTGATAAAACTTATGAAAATAAACATAATTTGAATTTTCTAACTAGATGATGTATCCATTCCAGGAATGACGTCATAAAGCTAGAAAAAATAACTATTAGGTGTGTGATAACTATATAATAATCCCTGCTATGACGGGAAAATAGGAGTTAAAATTTTTTAAGAGGCAGGTAAAAAATGGTTTCTTTTTTGACTGAGAATTATCTGGTTCACACTCCATAATTTATTTATCGTCATACTCCTCTAGAATCTCCCGATCCTGTAATGCAGTTTAGAATCACATTGAATTCATTTAGTCAAACAGTGTGGTTATGTATAATACACAAACACACAAAAGAAAAAACTTCTTACTTTCCAAATATATATAAATTTAAAGTTAGATATCTTTTAGTCTGTGAAAAGGACTCCTAGACTTATATGAAAAGAATTTATTGTTAATACCGGTGATAAAATTTTCCTTGCATCAAAAAATAATCGATGATTTAATTTAAAATTATCACATATGTACCTAATCTATTATTGAAGCCAAATATTAAAGAAAATCATTTACGTAATATCTAAGTTCATTGATAAAAGATATTAAAATAGTGTAGGTGATATTTAAATAGTTTAAAATATGAAATAATTAAATGAGATGTTTAAAGGAATGACGTCACAATGCTAGAAAAAATTGTTATTTTTACCTATTTATTAAGTGATAAATGGTTAAATTTAACCGGCCTCTCTTAACCGGGGAAAACAGGGCTTGAAATAATGGCATTAAATTCTCGAAAATGAGGGAAGGGTTGGATTTCGAACGTTTTAAACACGACAGTATTTTTTGCTGTGATATGAAGCCTATTTATACCAATTTATTTTAGAATCGGATCGATATTTTAGGAGAAGATAAACTTTATTTGCTTTGAATGGATGCCTCTATCCATTCCAGGTCCAACCGCTTCATAAATTGGAGGACAGACGGACAGATAACTTAGGCTATTATTATATAGGGGATAGGGGATAAGGCTTACATTAAAACTGTACTTAGTATTGCCATTTGAAAGGAATTTTATGAGTAAATTTTGTTTAATTCAGTGTTGCAAGGTAACAAAAATCAACTAACCATTCATAACTTTTTTGTGTTTCTTAGGACGATTACTTTCCACTTAAGGTAATCGACCACGTTCGGAGCCAAAATTTTTTAAAAAGGTTTTTATGTAAATATTTTATTAGTTATTGCAGTAATAGGTTATAAAACAGAGAAAATGTGAAAATAAACATAAATACATATGTATTGTCTTAAAAATTGGCAAAAATAGAGAAAAAAACAAGCATTTTTTGACTTTACGGCAATACTCCTAACTAAAAAAATACGCAAAGCAAATCATTTTTACTTGGATAAATGTAAACATACATCCATTTTGTATGAATTGAACCTCCAGAATCAAAATATTCTAAAGTATAAATGAGTTATAGCCAATCAAGTAATTTAGAGTAAAAATTCGAGAAAAAAATAGTGAAGTTTCTAACATAAATGCCCATAACTCGTCTCAAAATGAATATATTCATAATCCTAAGGTTCAGTGGGTACATAACATCATTGAAAACATACAGTTAAATTCTAATTAAATTCTAAAAAATTATTTTGGCAATTATGATTGTTGAGGTGTGGTAGTGTAGCAAAAATCACAGTTTTTCAGAAATTCAATTTAAAGATTTTATTGGATAAATTCATTAAGTTTTATAATTTGATAAACATTCAGACATATGATGCAGCAATTTATTTATTTATTTAGAAGCTATAATACGTTATTTACGACGTTTTTCATACTAATACTCAAAGTCTAGCCCTTTAACTGCTCAATTCCGGCAGCTTTTCGACACATCCGGTGATGATTAACTCCTTCCGGTATGATTTAATAATGAAAAACTGTGCATGAAATAACCATTTAATTTTTATTTAAAAAACTTGTTTCATTTTACAATTCTTACATATCCTTAATTAAAATCCACTTTTTACATAGTGTTAAATAATATCAGAAACAGTAAAATTAAGAAAATATCAAAGCAAAACATTAATAAGGTATACAGATAATAGTCTTCAAGCTAGTGGTACTTTTCAAAAAAAGTGCAAAGGAATTCTTAATTGTTTACACCGCCAAGTAGTCTCACTTTTAATTTGATTCTTGTAACACACACGGCATTTCTTAATAGGTTTTCTTTTATTCTGACTCATTCATTTGGCAATGACTTGTACCAAGTAAACAATATGCAATAGTGACTTGTGATTTACACAAGTGATAAAAGTGTTGCCAAATTCAGTACACTAGAAATTTTAAACTAAATTAATTATCATATTTAACAGTAACTTTAATCGCATGACGAGTGTAGCTCGTCATTGTGCGGTATGGAATGAAAAACTAATGACGAGCTAGACTCGTCATTTTACCGGAAGGGGTTAAGCAGCTGTATCATCACTTCTAATGACTCTAGAAACAAGCTGAAAACTCTTTTCGAAAGCTAAAGAACTGATCTTTAAAATAAACGAATAAAATTTCTTTCGGTATTTTCCATGAAAATCGCTATTTGAACGTGGTCGGTTATCTTCACATGTTCTTATGAATTACACCTAAGGGAAGGGAAAAACCTCTAAAGACGAGCTAACATCCTCTGTTCTATTAGTTCCCTACCTAACAGATGATTAGTCCTCAAGAAAAAGTAAAAGCCGTCTTGATAGCTTCCAAATAAAGAAATGCTTGGTACCGGATAATGTGTCAGCCAGTATCAGAAATCCAATGCCAAAGTTGGTTTCCAACTGTAGACGATATAGAAAATGTAGCACTCATGCCCAAGTAAAAAGGACCGCTTCATTTGTATAGAATGTGATGTGACCTTTGGCATTATAACATGCTTTTCAACTTTCTGTGGCAAATAATGATCAATAACCTCTTGCCCTCCTCTGTGACGCCCTATTTAAATAATCCCCCATTATTTCAATTCCATGGAGCCCTAAATTGCTAATTGCCTCGAATGCATATTATTTAATTTGCCCTTTTCCCAATTGATAGAGATACTTACTCGCGAAAAGTCCGGCAATTACATGCCATTTGTCGTTATTTCTCGGATACTATAAAAGATTTGTAAAATTCAGAGGAATCTGAAGGGCATTCCAAGTCCCTCAGATTCCCCTACACGAAACATTTGATCTAGATCATAATATTGTTGTATTAGTGTATTATATTGTCACGAAGATTCGAATGAACACACCGTTTAACTTAACAAACGAATTTATTGAAGCTAAGTAGCAACTCGCAACTTTACAAGATCGAGAAGTTGCCTACAGCTAGTAGGTATCAGCTTTTATACCCAAACAGAATATTCGACAAACAACTAATTTACATATTAAAGAAAGATCTAGAATCTTCGAGAACATAAAGCAACAATAAACAACATTTTTAAATTAAAAATCCATACTTTGGATCAACCGCCATGCCGAGGATAGAACCCACAATCTTCGGGTCTGCTCTCGTGCTTTGACCATTCGGCCACTAAGCTCGTTGGCAAAGTTTCTTTATGCGGCAATATTTATCCAGAAAATTATGTCATTTGATTTATTTTGCTATAATTTGAGCAAAAATTATTGTCATCCATGAACATCTCATATATGTAAAAATATGGAAAATAGTTATTAAGCTTAAAATCTTTTTTTAAATAATCTAACATTTTGGTGATAATAACAAACAAAAATAAAGAGAAAAATTGTCACGTTTCTCTCAAATACATTTCACAGGCAAGTGGTTAAGGTAAATAATTCCTGTATGACTGTAAATGGTTCCAGAGAAAGTACATTGGTACTTACGTAAAACAGCAATCAGATTGGATTGGATTGGAGTGCTACGGTCTATTTTTTGCAACACTAGGGCTAATGAGACCGGGACCTACAGATTAAAGCCGATTCCGAACGGCTACGAACATCCATGCTACTGTGGGATGCAATCATATTGGAGACATTGCATAAAAGCTGCCGATAGCGGAAAAATTGCCATATGCCGTCGGAGCCATAGCGCCTAGATAGCTTCAAATAATAATACAATTCTAAACAATAATAAATAAATTATTCTAAAATATTTAATTTAAAGCCTGATTTGAGATGATGTTGGAATGCTCCCCGTTGTTTCTTATTCCTTCATGTGGCAGAACCCCCTATTCTTTCGATCGTTTTGGTCTGCACCCTTTGATGGGTCGACGGGGTGTAGATGTGGTAACATTTCATGGCGGAATCTCGATATCTCAGTCGGCAAAGACAACGCTCTAGTAACTAGAGAGTTGTGGGTTCGGAGTCCGAGCCGGACTAAGACCCGTCGTGTTCGTTAAAGGTGACCGGGGGCACGTAAAACAGGTAGTTATCACAATGTCCTCCAAGTTCTCAATCAATAACACTGGGGGTGGCAGTCCAAGGGTCTTCTGTTTCTTCCCTGGCTTCAAAATTACAAGGATCCACTTGAGTATATGTCGTACTTTCACCCTTGTAATGCTCGTTAAAATCGAAAAGAGCAGCCGTTTGCTTTAACCCATTAACGCCCCGATTTTTCTGATGACTATATATTAGTAAATACCTAACATAGAAGCTATTATAGACACCTGGAAGTAAAACAAAATATGAAATTTAAACTCCTTTAGCGGACAGTGGTTTCGTAGCAAAACTACCTATTAAACATCTTGTACAGAGGTACTTTCCCACGGTGGTCTGCACGTGCAGGCATAGCCGTGGGAGGAAATTCCTAGAGGAATTTTGGACTCCAATTGTTCACGTCAAGTTTAGGAACCCCTGCAGAGAAGGTATTTATCACGGAATGGCTGCGTAACGGTCAAGCTCGCACAGAGCTGTAACCGTGAGTTATGGGAGCAGGGACTAAAAAGTAATGTCAGATTGCACAAAGGGGCTACTCTAATGAGCCCACCTGCACTCCCGAAGGGCATGAGATGTGGGAAAATTTCCCGAAGACAAGGGATTGGATAAGAAGAAAAAAGGGGCGTTGGGACCGAGGTGAGGAGTTTGCAAAAGAAAATGAAGGAGAGGAGTGGAAGTTGAAGTGGGCAGTCGAGAGAAGTGGGACAAGGATCCACTAGCACCAGCTCGTCCCATGTGCCCGGACCGACACCGCCCCCATCACCAACTCGTCCCGTACGCCTGTGAGGAAGGTCCCTGCCTGCTCCCCTGTGACTTTAATGGAGGTAATTTATAAAATAATATTTACAATCATTTGACTTAGGCCTCTGTTAATAATAATAATTCCTTATAAAGAGATGTGTGATAATGATAGTGTAAATAGAAGAGATAAATAATTGATGATTATGATAACCAAGGATCTATTTGTAAATAAATGTATAGAATAAATGTCTGAATCTCAATATAAAGTATTATTTTCATTCTGTGGTTCCCCCTTGTAACGAACACTGGTGTATAGGTTGTATGTACATTACAACACATCTTTTTATCAAACTTTACTTTTTCGAGTACTTTATTTTTTTATAATTATTTACGGCTCCAATCTCATACATCTGTGATGTATGGAAGCAATGATGTAGAATCAAGAGCTTCTGCAATTAAAAAAACAACTTTTTAGAGACATAGAAGATTTTCGATTTACAACAGATGATAGCTCTAGACCTAATTTATTTTTTCTTTTGAAATATATGTATTTAAACTTGCTGAACCTGAGTAATTCAGTTTATCTTACTTATGACTCCAAATAAAAGTATCTATAAAAACAACACTTATAAATTGTCAAGCTATTTATTTATTAAACCATTTTAAGGATTATTATTTATTATTTTTCCAGTATAGTTAAACTTTTAAAAAAGTATAACATTCAAGCTGTACAAGGGTAGGGTTAGACAGTTAAACCACTTCTCAAACCCTTCTCAGGTATCCTCTAAGGCAAACCGTCCTAAGGACTGTAAAGAAAACTTATATTTTACATTTACAAGGTTCATAGATAACATTTATAAACTAATTACATTAAATTCCCATGAATTTATATTGGTGACCGTTAAAGGGTTAAATATGACATCAAGTCATCATTAGTGAGGAGGTGTCATTTTAAAAATAATAAGATGTCTTTAAAAAAGGGAAAACTTCGTGATAAGAGACTTATTTGCTATCATATATGAGAAAAGTACTGGAATAAGATGACTTATTACAGATATGGCTATTCGCCATGATTTTGAAGGGTATACGTTCAGAATACCGGTCATAATACATTCCTATTCTAAACTTGAAAATCATAAAATGCCGATCGAAATGACAAAATTATAGGTAAGATCATATTTGAACACTTGGGAGATTATTCATAAGATTAATGTCTATTTCCATTAAAAAGGAAGAATCGTTTTAAGAAAACAAATTATACAAACCATTTTTTGACTGTCCTCAAATAAGGAAGCTGGGCGTTAATGGGTTAATACGAGTGGCCTCCGGCTCAATCGTGCTTAGTTTGACCAAATGCGGCATACAATAATAACATCAACAAAGTTCATGTAGTGAAACCTAGCAAATGTCAATTTACTTATCTAAGTTCAAACATTCCCGATTGTCTAGTAAATTATATTTTTGTAAAAGGGTAAAGGCCTTTTTTTCACTATTTGGTAAATCACAGATTCGCATTCTAGAACTTACGCTCACTATGTCAAAGAAATTTTAGAAGGGCGAAGCTTATAGTTGCTAATTCGGCACCTTCCAAGTTGCTAGTTTCGAGAATTATCTGGAACATTGGCATGGTTGCAACAGTACATAAGTGCCGTATATTAGTACCGTAGGATTGGTGCCGTACATAGTGCCATTTACAGATGGAAGTAAAATGGAAACAAGAACGGGTTATGTAATAATAAAAAGAAATAAGATAGTATATAACTGTAAAACAAAATTGCATTTCCATAATAGCTTATCTTTTTTTGTATTTCAGGCTGAGGGGTCTGCAATACTTGATTCGCTCAGAAAGATAAAAGAACTGAGTGAAGACAATATACATTTATATACATGTTTCCGCGAACCTGGAAAGTCAGAGAAAGTCATGGAAAATCATGGATTTAGACAATGGATTAATTTTGTCATGGAAAGTCTTGATTTTTCAAGCAAAATGAGTAAAAGTCATGGAAAGTCATGGATCCGCTAAACTACCGATTAAAAAAAATGCATTGAATTGTTTAATTCTATTTTTACTTGTCATTTGGCTGAAGTTTCTGAGTTCGGTATTTATGTATTATCTTATTGACCCTATTGCCAATTAAAATTTTTTCTCAAAGGAAACTCAAAGCAAGAAAGCTTAATGGGTGGGTAAATGTATATTATTCTGGTCTTTTCTTAAATTGTAGATTAAAATTTTATTAATATAATATTCATTATTTTTTAATAAAAATTAGTTTTTGCACAAAATATAAGTTTATCTCTAGGGATATTGTATATAAACATTATAGGGTTATATTTGTCTATTATTCATGGTCACCTGGATAATACCAAAGTATCCTGAATTCAAATTGGAAACATTTTGATTGAAAAATTGCTATATGATTAAACTTAGGTATGTAGATACAACAATTTATTTTTATGTATGTGAGTTTATTAACACTTATAAAGTAAGTTTATAGGTTTTTTTATGATAAAATTCCTGTAATTTCTCTAAAAGCATATATTTTATTTGTATGTACATCAGTAGTTTTATTCATATATACTTTAACGAAAGCTTTTTAAAGTCATGGAAAATGATCCGCTAAATCAGGGAAAGTCATGAAAAGTCATGGATTTTAAAAATTTTATTTTGGCGGATACCCGGTATATACTGACAGTATTTCAGTAATCAAGAGCCTAGAACAATTAGTACCGAAATCCAAATTAATTACCGAGATACAAAAAGAATGTAAAAACATGAATAACCGAACAATTAATATAATTTGGATCAAAGCTCATACGGGGAATACCGGTAATGAATATGCAGATATTTTAGCAAAGAACACCACGAAATCAATAAATTACAAACCAATACAGCTTCCGGTATCAATATTTAAAAAATATATGAAAGAAAACATAAATAAAGATTGGCAAGATTATTGGGGCAATAGTGAAAAAAGAAGAGCAACCTATACTATAATGTCTAAAGTAGAACAAAAGTTAGAATTCGAAAATAACGTATTAAATTATTTCATTACCGGTCATGGAAGTTTCCCAACCTACTTTTACAGAATTAGAAAACTAGATTCACCAAATTGTAAATGTGGAATGATAGGCAATCCTCAGCATTACATGCAAATAAGATGTAATCTCGTTCCGATGTTTATTAAAAAATACGAAAACGAAACACAGATCGAATATTTTTAAAAGAATAGACAATAATCGTAATCATATTAAAAAGTTAAAGGAAATTTATAATATATTAAATTCAAATTACTATTATATACAAAATAAATTTTAAAATTTTCAAAATGAGGGAAAATACTTGGTAAAAATAGTGATAGCGATAAAAAAAAGTGTTTTTTAAGTTAATAATTCAGTGTATAACATTTAAATAAATAATGTCGAAAGGTTCTCCCCACCCACTTAGGCTTTGGCATCCATAAACTTCTTCAGTTGAATGTGGGTGTGGGTCATCTAAGTTTAAGTGTTGTATATTTCCCAATCCTTAAAATTTAAATATAAAAATAAAATTCAACAAAATAAAATACATTTTCTCAGATGTTACTGTTTAACCCTTTAACGAACAGTGGTTTTGTAGCAAAACCACTTAGTAAACATCTTTTTTTTAAACTTTACTTTTGTATTATTTTACTTTATCTTTTTATAATTATTTAAGGCTCCAATCTCATAAATTTGTAATATGTGGAAGCCAATGATGTAGAATCAAGAGCTTTTGCAATTAAAGAAAAAAACTTTTTGGAGACATGGATGAGTTTTCGATTATATATATAATATATATATATATATATACATATATATATATATATATATATATATATATACATATATATATATGTATGTATATATATATTTATATATACATATTATACATTTTATACATATTATATTTTTGATATTTTAAATATATAACAGATGATAGTTCTACGTTTAACATATTTATTTCTTTTTCTATTGAAATATATGTATTTAAATTTTCTGTACTTGAGAAGTCAGATTCAATTTATCTTACTTATGACCTCAAATAAAAGTATCTGTACAAACAACACTTTTAAATTGTTAAGCTATTTATTTATTATACCAGTTTAAGGATTATCATTTATTGTTCTTCCAGTATAGTTAAACTTTTAAAAAGGCATAATGTTCAAGCTGTACAAGGGTAGGGGTTAGTCAGTTAAACCACTTCTCAAACCCTGACTTGGTATCCTCTAAGGCAAACCCTTCTAAGGAATGTAAAAAAAATTTATATATTTTACATATACAATGCTTATAGATAACATTTATAAACAAATTACATTAAATTCCCATGAATTTATGTTGGTGACTTTTAAAGGGTTAATTGATTATAAACAAAACACTGGGAAGAATTTAAAAGAAAAAATAAACCCACTAAAGATTTAAAAGCTTATTGAGTCTATAAAATCAATTTTAGTGTTACGTTGCAGATCTGTAAAGTGGTGATTGAGTGTTAACCATTTTCTTCATTACTTAAAGTAAAATCCTCATTTGAGGCCTTAGTGAGCAGAACTTTAACCCCTTCCGGTAAAATGACGAGTCTAGCTCGTCATTAGTTTTTCATTCCATACCGCACAATGACGAGCTACACTCGTCATGCGATTAAAGTTACTGTTAAAAATGATAATTTAGTTTAAAATTTCTAGTGTACTGAATTTGGCAACACTTATCATTTGTGAAAATCACAAGTCACTAATGCATATTGTTTACTTAGAATTTCTTGGTACAAGTCATTGCCAAATTAATGAGTCAGAATAAAAGAAAACCTACTAAGAAATGCCGTGTGTGTTACAAGAATCAAATTAAAAGTGAGACTACTTGGCGGTGTGAACAATTAAGAATTATCTATTATCTGTATACCTTATTAATGTTTTGCTTTGATATTTTCTTAATTTTACTGTTTCTGATATTATTTAACACTATGTAAAAAGTGGATTTTAATTAAGAATATGCAAGAATTGTAAAATGAAACAAGTTTTTTAAATAAAAATTAAATGGTTATTTCATGCACAGTTTTTCATTATTAAATCATACCGGAAAGGGTTAATGAGCGTTTAAAATTGTATACATTAAAGTATCTTTAAAAATTTTCAGAAAATTACAACTAATTTCAGCATTTAGTACTTTAACCCTTAAATTCATAGCGTATCTTTTTATATACCGTTAAAAAATAGCTTGTACAATTTTTTCGGAGAATATTTCTTTTTGAGAATAGGTAGAGGGCAATCTTATAAACAAAGTTTTCAATTCTATTGTTTATAAACTTTCCATTTTAATCAGATCTGCATGATTTTTTGAACAGCGTACATAAACTTTTGTAATAAACTTTTATATTTTTCTTTCTTTTAATTATGTTTTTACATGTTTGGGATATGATATGCTCTGACATTTAAAGAAATGTTTTTTTTTCATTTTATAAGTGTCATTATACAAAAGTTACATAATTTTATTTACATATTAAAACATTACATAATAAAAAGAAAACATTTTCAGTAAACTTATTTTCCCCCCACATTAAAACATGCCTCCTCCCTCAAGCTCAAAAGAGCTTGATCCACATTTAAATTTTACATAATCATCTTTCAAAATTTTTAGTATACACAATAAACTATTTTTAATATACATCAAGAATGATGTTTAAAAAATTAAAATCAAATCTTTATTGTAAATAACACAAAAATTAATCTTTAAAATTTAAACACATTTTAATGAATTTAACTATCTATAAAGTATATTATTTAACTCGGTACACTAAGCAAACTTTGTAAAAGGATCTCTTTGAAATAAAAGGATTTCGAATTAAAAGTAATTAACAGGAACCATGCTTATTTTACCATACATTTAAAGTATTCCTTGATAAAACCTAACATGATATATAAAGAGAAAAGTTAAAAATATAAAATATAAAATATTCTACATGATTAATGAGACACTATATATATTGCATGACAAAAACCATAAGATGCATGCTGCAATACAAATATAACCTTGATTTTTATCCATAAACCTTTGAATTACCTTTCCACTTGGTGATTAGCTATTAGTCATCAATATATATTCATCCTTTAAAAATAATGCTTAATCATATTTTACTTTTAGTCTAATAAACTTTAAAATAGTCAATCTTACACTTTACTCTTAGCCTACATGATAGAGCGGAGGCTAAACCCTTGCAGGAATAACTTTTATATTTCTTTAGAACTACGATTCGTAACATCTTCAGTAGCTGTCATTGGAAGTAAATACTCTCGGCTTTAATTCTATTAATTGGAGAAAGTTTAAATATCTGCTTTCCAAACGAATTCCTGTGTGGAGTTCTTTTGAGAATCCCCCTTTTCCATAAAACACTGGATTCCTCCGGAGTTGAATTCGTAGCACGTTCGTCCTTTCTTTGAGACAACGACGACGAAATGGACAATTGATCCAAACTTGATTCTAATGACTCATGTAAAGACGACATAGCTTCAGAATCTTTTTTCAAGTACCATTTAACTCTGTTATCCGCTCGTCTGCACGATGTAGCCGATATTTCTCTGGGGAAATGTCTCGGATTAGGTAACTCCGCACTAGAACTGAACTTCAAAGAAGTGTGAGTATTCACCTCGGGAGTGATTTCTCTGTCCTTCCAACCAACCTCAAGACTTCTGAAATCAACGTTGCTTTCCAAAGAAATTCCGCGGAAAAGGGGTGGATGGATAGGAACATACGACTCTCCTGCGTATCCCCAAACAATCTTTTCTGCAGTTTTATTAAAGGCCTCCCACAAGCTGTAATTCGCTCCGGAGTCCTGAAGATCCTCTGCCACACAGAATACTGCAGAAATCTGTGCTCTACGCACCCCTTCCTGGTAAAAGCGGTATGCCATGAGCGCTAAGTTCACGCAGTAGTACAAGAAATTTTCGGCCTCGAAACCCTGGCAAGAATGTGTTTTCCTCAAATCTTTCACGTACTTTGAGTAGGCTTCAGGATTCAAAACTCCCATCTCCTTGAATTTGATGAAGTCTTCATCAACATCTTTCGTCACTGTGTCTCGTATTAACAGAACAGCTCTTTTCAAGATGTCGCTGAAATCTTTGCAAACGAAGCCGGGAAAGTGAGTGGCGACCACATCAGGTGGTAGTTTGCTGCTTTTCATGAAAATGAAATTAACAATGTCTGCTGCAAAAAGCCACGATTCGAATTTCTCGGGGTTAGGATCGACGGATACATCCATGACATTTTTTCTTGTAAATATTTCGCTTCGGTTAGAATCAGTAGATACATCCATGACTTTTTTTTCTTGTAAATATTTCGCTTCGGGAAACAAACACACCTAAAATTTCAATTTCACGGAAACAAATAAAATTCACTAAAATGCTTTAATGTAATAAACGTATTGTTATGTTTCACCATGATAAGATCCAGTTCGTTCAAAAAATGAAACGAAAGAAATTGAACTATACGTAAACATGTACCAACTACATGTGACGCATTAACACGTTCACTGCCACTCACTTTGTTCGGAATACTTAAGTGCCTGTCTCACCCAAGTCGCTTAACGGGCAACCATGATTAATCTCTGTTTAAAAGGAGAATTACTTCCCATCATTAATTGGAGCCATGGATTAACGCGGATTAACATGGATTCGCGGTTAGCAGTTAAATGACTTTGGTGAGACCAGCCCCTAGTATTCTTCATCAGAGAACAAGGGTGCTACCATATTGGGATTGGAATGGGGCTTACTCTGGACGTTGCTAGTCGGTTCCAACGTTCATTGTGAGATCATTTTGAGGTCATCTTGATCGTTTGCTAGCAAAATGTCCCCTAGCTGACGTCAAAGTGACGTCACACCGAACCGCAACTTCCAGAGTAAGGGCAAATGTCACAAGCGACTTCCACGTCATAATATTGTCAGAAGTGGTCAGAAATCGCCAGGAACTTATTTCTATGACAATTTCTGACATCATTATGATGCAAGAGTCACCTGTGACATATCGCGTTTGCAATATGGTAGCACCTAAATATTCTGATTACAGTGCAACGATAATAATATTACTTCTTTGTTAATCTGTCACTGCTTGAGGATGTATCTGCAGAGTATGGTACTGTTTATTATGTAGCCTCCAAACTATGGCCAACTATTCGTCACTCCAGTACTGTTCCTGATGGCGACTTTGAACGATGGTTCACGGGTTGCATCCACACACTGGGCCACTAAATGAGCAGAACGCGTGGATGCATCCATAGAATCTACTGCACATTTTGGTAGCGCATTCTGATTGTCTGATATTTGAAGAAAAAAGCCGCTTTTAAAGCCATCTCCAACAAGGCCATTTTATCGTCTGCGATGGTCGACATCGATAAGCCATATCCCCTCCAGACTGTGTAATGGCTTACAGTGGGCCATGGTATGCAAGGGATTTGACACGCGTAAATCCTTTAATGCTTTAATCATATCTACTAATTACGTAACGATACATATCTAAGTAATTACGGACTACATAAAATAAAATAAACCTTAGTTTTAAATAGCTTCAAATACAAACACGTCACGTTAGAGACAAGAAATCGTTTCAAACATCATAGGATGCCAATTACGAAAAAGGAAAAACTTCGTGTAAAATAATTTATTTGGTATTAGATGTAAAATAAGTACTGTAAAACGAAGTTTTATGAATGATGAAGAAATTTTTCGTGATTTCAGTCTATGTTCCTGCTGAAAAAGTAAATTTATGTTCAGAGTTCAAAAAACCATAAACAGTCGATCCAGATGTAAAATTTATAAATAAGAGAAAATACTTAAAAATTTTGTAAATTGTTTATAAGATTATAAAATACCTGTAATAGTACAGTTACTTGATTCTGTAATTTCCTGTTATTACTATCTGGAATTCATGTTATTTAAAACTCACTTTGGTTGAATTTCCATGTAAAGTTTTGAAGTTTATTAAATGTAATCTATCTTATTTTGTGACAACTTTTACTACTTGGGATATTCTAAATTTTTATTTTAGATTGAAACTATTTCTAATTTGCTAATACACGTTTTAATCTAATTGATATTGGTTGCCTATAGCTTCTTGAAATATTTTTTTACCAATAATACCGAAAATAATTCAATCTGGAATTTTGTGCTTCTGCTACTATTTAAAACTGAGTTTGGTTAATCTTCCATAACAAAGTTGAGAAGATTATGGATTGAATATGTTACCTATCATTTTTGGTGACCATTCTTGGTTTGGTTTGGTTTGGAGTGCTACGGTCTACATTTTGCAACACGAGGGTTAATGAGACTGGGACCTACAGCTTAAAGCCGATTCCGAACGGCTAAGAACATAAACGCCACAGTGGGATTCGAACCCACGAACTCCGGTACCGAAGGCCAGCACCCTAACCAATCGGCCATCGTTCGGTGGTGACCATTCTTGGTACTTGGTTATACTAAATTCTATATTAGACAAACTATTTCTAAGTTCCTAATACACGTGTTCTAATCCAATAAAAATTGCTTACCCATAGTTTAGTGAAATAATTTTAGTACCAATAATACCGGGAATAATTCATTCTGGAATTTCATGGTTTTGCCACTATTTTAAATTAACTTTCGTTGATGTCCCATAAGAAAATCAAGAATATTATTGATTAAATATGTAACCCATCTCATTTGGTAATCGAATGGTCACCAAATGAGATGGGTTACTTGGGTTATACTAAACTCTATATTAAGCAAACTATTTCTAAGTCACTAGTACACGTGTTCTAATCCAATCAAAATTGCTTATCCCTAGCTTCGTGAAATAATTTAGTCCTTATTATACCTAATGTCTTCTTTGATTCTGTAATTTCATATTCTTTCTCATATATAAAACTGATTTGTATTGATCTTCCATATAAATGTTTGGAAGTTTATTAAATGAATGTAAAATCCATCTCATTTGGTGACCACTCTTTCTGCTTGGGTTATTCTAAATTTCGTTTTAGACAAACTATTTCTAAGTTGCTAGTACAAGAGTTTTAATCTAATCACTATTGTTTACCTATAGCTTCGTGAAATAATTATTGTACCAATTAATACCGAAAATAATTTACTCTGAAATTTAAGGTTTTATCTACTATTAAAAACTGACTTTGGTTAATCTTCTATAACTAAATTGAGAAGATTATTTATTAAATATTTAATCCATATCATTTGGTAGCCATTCTTGATATTTGGGTTATACGAAATTCTACATTAGTCAAAATATTTCTAAGTTGCTAGTACACGTGTTCTAATCCAATCAAAATTGCTTATCCCTTGCTTCGTGAAATAATTTAGTCCTTATTATACCTAATGTCTTCTTTGATTCTGTAATTTCATATTCTTTCTGATATATAAAACTGATTTGTGTTGATCGTCCATAAAATAAATTTGGGAAGTTTATTAAATGAATATGTAATCTACCTCATTTGGTAACCATTTTTTCTGCTTGGGTTATTCGAAATTTCATTTCACACAAACTATTTCTTTCTTGTTAATACAAGTGTTTTAATCTAATATTGATTACCTATAGCTTCGTGAAATAATTTTTCTACCAATAATACCGAAAAGAAGTCACTCTGGAATTTAAGGTTTTGTCTACTATTGAAAACTGACTTTGGTTGATTTTCCATAACATAATTGAGAAGATTATCAATTGAATATGTTACCCGTCTCATTTGGTGACCTATCTTACTATGTGGGTTATACTAAATTCTATATTAGACAAACTATTTCTAAATTGCTCATACACGTGCTCTAATCCAATCAAAATTCCTTACCTCTAGCTTCGTGAAATAATTTAGTCCTTATTATATCTAATGTCTTCTTTGATTCTGTAATTTCATATTCTTTCTGATATATAAAACTGATTTGTGTTGATCATTCATAAAAAAAGTTGGGAAGTTTATTAAATGAATATGTAATATAACTCATTTAGTAACCCTTTTTCCTACTTGGGTTATTCGAAATTTCATTTTACACAAACTATTTCTTAATTGTTAATACAAGTGTTTTAATTTAATACATATTGACTACCTATAACATCGTGAAATAATTTTTGTACCAATAATACCGAAAAGAACTCACTCTGGAATTTAAAGATTTGTCTACTATTTAAAACTGACTTCGGTTCATTTACCATAACAAAATTGAGAAGATTATTAATTGAATATGTTACCCATTTGGCGACCTATGTCGCTATGTGGGTTATGCTAAATTCTATATTAGACAAACTATTTCTAAGTTGCTAGTACAGGTGTTCTAATCCAATCAAAATTGCTTACCCCTAGCTTCGTGAAATAATTTAGTCCTTATTATACCTAATGTCTTCTTTGATTCTGTAATTTCATATTCTTACTGATATATAAAACTGATTTGTGTTGATCTTCCATAAAAAAAGTTGGGAAGTTTATTAAATGAATATGTAATCTACCTCATTTGGTAACCATTTTTTCTGCTTGGGTTATTCGAAATTTCCTTTTACACAAACTATTTCTTAGTTGCTAATACAAGTGTTTTAATCTAATAATAATTGATTACCTATAGCTTCGTGAAATTATTTTTGTACGACTAATACCAAAAATAAATTACTCTCTAATTTCATGTTCTTGCTACTATATAAAGCTGACTGTGTTTGATCTTCCATAACAAAATTGAGAAGATTATTGAATATGTTACCATTCTCATTTGCTGACTATTCTTGCTATGTGGGTTGTACTTAACTTTATATTACACAATTCCAAAGTTTCTAGTGCGTGTATTCATACCAATCAATATTGCTTACCCATAGCTTCGTGAAATAATTCTAATACTAATAATACCTAGTGTCCTTGATTCTGTAATTGCATATTTTATTAATATTTAAAACTCACTTGGTTGATTTTCCCTATAAAAGTTGGGAAGATTATTAAATGAATATGAAATGTATCTCATTTTGTAACCACACTGTCTGCTAATCTAAATTTTATTTTAGACTGAAACTAGTTCTAAGTTTCTAATACATGTGTTCTAATCTAATCAATATTGATTATCTGTAACTTCATGAAATAATTTTAGTACTAATAATACTGAAAATAATTCATTGTAGAATTTCATGCTTTTGTAACTACTTCAAACTGATTTTGGTTGATCTTCCCTAATAAAGTTGAAAAGATTATTGATTGAATATGTAATCCCTTTCATTTGGTGGCTATTCTTGCTACTTAGGTTATACTAAACTCTATATTAGACAAACTATTTCTAAGTTGCTAGTACACGTGTTCTAATCCAATCAAAATTGCTTACCCCTAGCTTCGTGAAATAATTTAGTCCTTATTATACCTAATGTCTTCTTTGATTCTGTAATTTCATATTCTTTCTGATATATAAAACTGATTTGTGTTGATCTTCCATATAAAAGTTTGGAAGTTTATTAAATGAATGTAAAATCCATCTCATTTGGTGACAACTCTTTCTGCTTGGGTTATTCTAAATTTCATTTTACACAAACTATTTCTTAGTTGCTAATACAAGTGTCTTAATCTAATCACTATTGATTACCTATAGCTTCGTGAAATAATTTTTGTACCAATAATACAGAAAATAAGCCACTCTGGAATTTAAGGTTTTGTCTACTATTTAAAACTGACTTTGTTTGATCTTCCATAACAAAATTGAGAAGATTATTAATTGAATATGTTACCCGTCTCATTTGGCGACCTATCTTGCTATGTGGGTTATACTAAATTCTATATTAGGCAAACTATTTCTAAGTTGCTAGTACACGTGTTCTAATCCAATCAAAATTGCTTACCCCAAGCTTCGTGATATAATTTAGTCCTTATTATACCTAATGTCTTCTTTGATTCTGTAATTTCATATTCTTACTGATATATAAAACTGATTTGTGTTGATCTTCCATATAAAAGTCTGGAAGTTTATTAAATGAATATGTAATCTACCTCATTTGATAACCACTCTTTCTGCTTGGGTTATTCTAAATTGCATTTTACACAAATTATTTCTTAGTTGCTAATACAAGTGTCTTAATCTAATCACTATTGATTACCTATAGCTTCGTGAAATAATTTTTGTACCAATAATACAGAAAATAAGCCACACTGGAATTTAAGGTTTTGTCTACTATTTAAAACTGACTTTGGTTGATCTTCCATAACAAAATTGAGAAGATTATTAATTGAATATGTTACCCATCTCATTTGGCGACCTATTTTTCTATGTGGGTTATGCTAAATTCTATATTAGGCAAACTATTTGTAAGTTGCTAGTACACGTGGTCTAATCCAATCAAAATTGCTTATCCCTAGCTTCGTGAAATAATTTAGTCCTTATTATACCTAATGTCTTCTTTGATTCTTTAATTTCATATAATTTTCCATGACAAAATTGAGAAGATTATTGAATATGTTACCAATCTCATTTGGTGACTATTCTTGCTATGTGGGTTATACTTAACTCTATATTAAACAAACTATTTCAAAGTTTCTAGTGCACGTATTCATACCAATCAATATTGCTTACCCATATCTTCGGGAAATAATTTTAGTACTAATAATACGTAGTGCCCTTGATTTTGTAATTGCATATTTTTACTAATATTTAAAACTCACTTGGTTGATTTTCCCTATAAAAGTTGGGAAGATTATTAACCCCTTACGGTAAAATGAAAAATCTAGCTCGTCATTAGTTTTTCATTCCATACCGCACAATGACGAGCGATCGTCATGCGATTAAAGTTACTGTTAAATATGATAATTAATTTAGTTTAAAATTTCTAGTGTACTGAATTTGGCAACACTTTTATCACTTGTGAAAATCACAAGTCACTATTGCATATTGTTTACTTGGTACAAGTCATTGCCAAATTAATGAGTCAGAATAAAAGAAAACCTACTAAGAAATGCCGTGTGTGTTACAAGAATCCAATTAAAAGTGAGACTACTTGGCGGTGTAAACAATTAAGAATTCCTTTGCACTTTGTTTTGAAAAGTACCACTAGCTTGAAGACTATTATCTGTATACCTTATTAATGTTTTGCTTTGATATTTTCTTAATTTTATTGTTTCTGATATCATTTAACACTATGTAAAAAGTGGATTTTAATTAAGAATATGTAAGAATTGTAAAATGAAACAAGTTTTTTAAATAAAAATTAAATGGTTATTTCATGCAGTTTTTCATTATTGAATCATACCGGAAGGGGTTAAATGAATATGAAATATATCTCATTTGGTGACCCCTCTGTCTGCTTGGATTAGTCTAAATTTTATTTTAGACTGAAACTAGTTCTGAGTTTCTAATACATATGTTCTAATCTAATCAATATTGATTATCTGTAACTTCATGAAATAATTTTAGTACCAATAATAGTTAGAATGTTTCAACACATTGACGGAGAATAGAAACAAGTGAAGTTTGAAAATTAACACTATGTGTTTTTTGTAATTTTTAGAATATTAGAAGTATAGTTTTACTCTTTCTGCTTAAAGAAACTTGATTAATTTCATCACCTTTAATTAGGTTGCGTCTATAACCGTCATGGCACCATCGGACTCTGGACCAGGGGTGGATAACCTGTGGCTCGAGAACCACATGCGGCTCTTTGAAGGATTATTTCTAACTCTCGATGAATGTACCCGAGTTTCTTTTCATTTTTGTGTTATATTTTTAAAAAAATATTACAACTGATAGAGCTCCGTCAATGCTTGGTAAAAAAATCGGTCTTTTTGTCCTTTTAACCCTCAATTTGACAAGATGTTTTTTCAAATATTTTTTAATTTTAATTTCTGTTATTTTCCCATGTCTGTACAGACATTAGGATCTCTGTAAAATAAACAAAAAAGATATATCATTTTCCATTTTTGAGATAATGTCCGCAGTGGCGAACACTGACAATTATATTATATAGTAGTTATAAATATACATGTCCGGTGTAGCGCCCAGACTCAGCCAAATTAACCCTCTAAGCGGTTTGCACGTACAATTCCGGCAAACCGATGATGTCTTAAAACCGGTTGTTACGTACAATTTTCGACCTCCAAAAACTCTCCGAAAATGTATGTAGTGTACATTTCTGCTAGTGCTTTTCCCCAATAGATTTTTGTGGTAGGAGAATCAGGTCGATTGTTTAGGAACTGCACCCCTCTTTGACTGACATTTATTGATAGATGCACCCCTTGACTGACATTTATTGATAGATGCAGCCCTACCTCCCCACAGACGCTGATAGCTTTTCGTGGCTTTCTAAATCTCTAATTAGAAGTATTTCGTTTGCGGTAACAGATGTATCTCTAATTCCCCCACTTAAATATCTTGGATGACATTCGTAAAAAATATAAATAAGTCTCTCAAAGAATATCTTAATTTGTACTTTTAGAATCTATTAATTCTTGTGGGACGATCTTCGAGACTTTATGTGTATTAAAAATTAACAATCTATAATATCTATTTATATATCTATTTGTAACCGTTAGTAAAGGAACAATAACGAGGGTGGGTTTCTCGTATTCCATTCTAATCGACTCAGGGTGAAGTAAAAAATCATAGAACGACTTGACTACTGACACAGTAAATCTTTAGTGTATTTGTGGAGACTTTTTTTCCTCGATGTGTTTCCACTCGGAGGGTTAAGGGTTAAGAGATAATTCTCAAATTTCACAATTTATACCAATTCACTGCATAATTCACGGAGAACATTTCGTTGCAAAATACTTAACCCTCTAAGCGGTTCGCACGTACAATTCCACCAAACCGATGACGAGTAGATCGAGACAGCTAACTTTGGGTACTTACACTTCCGGTAGAAAATTGCTCTGCTCACTGGTGCCATCTATTCACTAATATATTAACTAAAACTACTCAATTAATTGGACAGTTATTTCATTAACATTTTTGACAATATTTTCAGTCCATTTTCTCCTTTTTATTTCAATTTTATTTAATTTTTTACTTTTATTTTTGTTAGTTTTTGTTGTTTTAAGTTTATAAAATTAGTTTCTGCTAAGAAATGAGCTTGAGAAGTGCTACTATTTCTAATATTTTATTGTAATAAATTTATTAATTCTAATATTTATTATTATTTTTATAATTTAATATTTTCTTTTATTTCTAATAATTTTTTACATTTTGACAATTTTTAAAATTGATTTTTATTTTTAACTGTCAATTTTTTTATCTTCTTTTATTATTTTAAAATCAATTTTTTTCTATTATAAACTTTATACCTCAAGCTGTCTATAATGGGCAGTTAACAGGCTGATTTTTAAAGATAAAAACATTGTTCTAAAATAATGTTATAATAATATTATAATTTAGAAACTTATATTTTTCTATCAAAGAATATTCATAAGTTTAAATTTTACTATTCCGCTCAAAAGTATATAGTAATATTGAATAATTATTTCACTTAATAAAGAGTAGAAGAGAATTTTTCTTGAATATACTTTGATAGAAAAATATAAGCTTCTAAAGTACTATACTGAAGTATAGTTCAAAAAGAATTTTCTCATGCTTAAATCAGGCTATTTACTGTCCATGACAATAAACTGAGAACAAATATTGTCTGAATAATGCAATGGGATTGCATATTTTACCAGTTATTGTTAATGATTTTAATGATAATTTAATGATATTTTAATGATAAAATAACTGTCCAATTAATTGAGTAGTTTTAGTTAATATATTAGTGAATAGATGGCGCCAGTGAGCAGAGCAATTTTCTACGAGAAGTGTAAGTACCCAAAATTGGCTGTTCCGATTCACTCGTAACCGATGATGTCTTCCAAACGTACAATTTTCGACCTCCAAAAATGCTCCGAAAATGAATGTAGTGTACATTTCTGCCAGTGCTTTCCCCCATGGAGTTCTGCTGTATTAGGGTCAGGTCGATTGTTTAGGAACTGCACCCCTCTTTGACTAACATTTATTGAGGGATGCATCTCTACATCCTGAGGGACAGAGAAGCTGATAGCTTTTCATAGCTTTGTAAATCTCTATTTCGAAGTATTTCGTTTGCGGTAACTGATTTATCTCTAATTGCACCACTTAAATATCTTGGACGAGTTCTGTAAAAAAATATAAATAAGTCTCTCAAAGAATATTTTTATTTGTACTTTAAGAATAGATAATTTCTTATCGGATGATCTTCGAGACTTGACGAGCTTTATGTGTATTAAAAATTAACAATCTATAATATCTATTTATATATCTATTTATAACCCGATGTAAAGAGACAATAACGAGGGTGGGTTCTCCGTACTAGTCGACTAAGGGTGAAGGAAAAAATCATAGAACGATTTGGCTACTGACACAGTAAACTTTTAGCGTATTTTTTGGAAACTTTTTTCCTCGATGTGTTCCTTAGCTGGGTTCCCTCTCATGTCGGCATAATAGGAAACGAACTTGTGGATTTAGCTGCAAAGTCTGCAGAAAACTATCTAAACACTGGCCTTCCTTATCCTGACCTGAAAATTTACATCAAAGATTTAGTTCACTCTAAATGGCAGAATTCTTGGGTAAACATACAGTCAAATAAATTGCGAGATGTAAAAGACAAAATTTCTAAATGGCCTCAACTTCCTTCTAGAAGACAAGACGTGATAATCACTCGTCTTCGAGTGGGTCACTGCCGACTCACACATGCTCATCTCTTGCTTGGTGAGGCACCTCCACAGTGTGCGTATTGTAAGACTACTTATACAGTCGCACATATTTTAACGTCTTGTGTTTGTTTTAAATCTCTGTACATAAAATTCTTTGGAAATTCATCACCTAATCTTAATTCAATCATTGGAAAAATCCCACATCCAGGCTTATTCCCATTTCTTCGCTGTACTGGCTTGTACTTTGAAATCTGATTTGTATTTTTCTAACTTTTAATGTTCAATTTTGTAATATTTAATTCTTAATTTTTTTTTTCAATCTTAAATTAATTTTCAATCTTTGTAAATAAATAAATTTCATTGTTGTTTTGTACCTTTTTCAATTTCTCATTTTCTGTTTTACATTTTTAATAAATTAATTTTTAATCAAACTTTGCTGTTTATCGTATTGTTCTGTTTGTGTTTCTTAATTTTCTACTAATTTGTTTATTCTTAAATGTTTTTCTTTAGTTTTGGGCATCTTTCCTTTTTACGGTTTCATCAAAATTTTTTCAAAATTGTGTTGTTCTTTTGAATTTTTCGTCTTGTTTGGCGCAGTTTGTCCCTTGTGGAATTAGCGCCACTAAATTTCAAACAACCAACCAACCTCGATGTGTTCCACTCGGAGGTTAAAATATCCTGATGTTATGGAAGCAGTGCAACACATTGTAAGTTACATTCGCACCAATGCAAAAAATCATAGACAAATCAAAAGTTTCCTTGAAAAATTAAAGGACAAAGAACTTCTGAATGACATTCAATAAATATAATTTCTGTAAAAAAAATTGATACCTTTATGCATACCTTTTAAATACGTATTTAATTACGGCTCGCAAAACATTTCAAATTTTGAAAAATGGCTCGGACTATCAAGGAGCTTGACCACCCCTGATCTCTACACTAAGTAATGGGACGACCGCGGCTATAACAGCAAAAAATTTAAAACGTAAGTGACAAGTTTCATGACTCAAATAAGCAATTATTTGTGTTCAACAAAGTATTTTTGGGAGTTGTACACGAACTGGTAGTTCAAATTCAAACAAAAGTAAATAAATGGCAAAAAATTCATTATAATTTTATAATTATTACACATTTTACGGTGTGTAAAACGAACACGGGGAAAACGAAATTCAACTTAACAAATTGTTTCCAAAACATGACTTCTACTTGTACGTCGGTAAATGCACATTTGTGCCACTATAGCCTTAGTGTCTAAAAACAACCTTTTGTTTTCTACGGCTACTGCCGTCATGCCCCATAGTGAATTTCACTTTGGACGGCTATAGACTCAAGTGTCCGTCAACTTGTTATTTATTCGATAATTAATATTTTACTTTATTTTTTGACAGACTAGATCAAATACAAAGTTTTGAACAACTACTCGTTAGCTGTGTCGTAAATCTTAGCGTACCAGATTTGAAAAATATTCAGATTTGAGGATGCATAATTCTAAGTACATCAACCTTTGTAACGTTTATAGAATAAAAAAAATATTGTCAAAAGAAATATCCGCAGATACAAATTACATTTCTTTTAAGTATACAAGATATCACTTTGATATCAAATACAAATTTAGTACTACCATTTACTAGAAATTCTTCGAACATACAATACTGATTGCAGTGTTGTGTAATAGAAACGATCAATAAAACAGTATTTTAACACATTGTATGCGGAACACGTACTAATACGTTTTCTGGCGATTGATACTTGAGCGCGAGTCATGTAATAGAACGGGTTAGTATAACAACATGGTTTGTGGGTAAAAAAATAACAGAAAACTAAGCCGAATATTCTTGTCTACTACATAGATTCTAGAAAAATTTAGACAAATTAAAACTAGTTTTTTTATTAGTCGATGCGGAACCACAGAACGGGAAAAAATTAAAACTATATACCACTATTTCTATTTGGTTTTTCATATTTACGATACTATTATAAATTTATCCACTACAAAATATATTTTTGTTTAGAAAAATCTTATGGTTGTTATTTATATATTTCTATGTATATGTTTGTTTCTATATTTCAATATAAAATACGAAAAGTTAGTTAAAAAAATAAATTTTCGATCTATTGAGATTTAACTGAATAACTAAATTTACGCTCAAAACGCCCGCTCCCGGTACAATTCCGCTGCGAAATGTACCCGCACACAATGTGTTAATTTTGATTAATTCAGCACCTTTAATTATGTTGTGGCTATAACAGTCATGGCGCCATCGGACTCTAGATACTAAGTAATGGGTTTGGTTGGTTTGGTTGGGAGCACTTCGGTCTACTGTTTTGCACACGAGGGCTAATGAGACCGGGACCTACAGCTTAAAACCGATTCCGAACGGCTACAAGCATCCATGCCCTCAGTGGGATTCGAACCCACGAACTCCGGTTCCGAAGTGCAACGCTCTACCATTCGGCCATAGTTCGGCACTAAGTAATGGGACGATGGCGGCTATGACAGAAATATTTAAAAACGTAAATGACAGGTTTAATGACTCAAATAAGCAATTTTTTGTGTTCAACAAAGTATTTTGAGGGATTTTTACAAGAAATGTTAGTTTATTAACGCAAATAAATAAATGACAAAAAAAATTCATTATAATTCTATAATTATTACACATTTTTCGGTGTGTAAAACGAACAGTTGGAAAACGAAATTCAACCTAAAAAATTGTTTCCAAAACATGACTTCTATTTGTTTGCCGGTAAATGCACATTTGTGCTGCTATAGCCGTAGTGTTTAAAAACGACCGTTTCGTTTTCGACGGCTATTGCCGTCATGCCTCATAGTGAACTTCACTTTAGACGGCTATAGACTCAAGTGTCCGTCAACTTGTTATTTATTCGATAATTAATATTTTACTTTATTTTTTGACAGACTAGATCAAATACAAAGTTTTGAACCACTACTCGTTAGCTGTGTCGTAAATCTTTTGCGCTTCAATACCCGATTTGAAAAATATTCAGATTTGAGGATGCATAATTTTAAGTATATAAATCTTTGTAACGTTTATAGCATAAAAAATATATTGTCAAAAGAAATATTCAGAGACAAAAATTGCATTTCTTATAAGTATAAATTTTCTTGCACAACATTTGTCTTTCCACAATAAAGATGAAACTACTTTTGTGGGAAATATTTCTAGACTGATCTTATTAAATAAATATTCTAACCCAAAATTCATAGTTAAGTAGCAATTTTATGAAACTGATGATGTTTTGAGAGCTTCGGCTTGCAGTTTCGCTACACGAGGGATAAGATCAAGTAATAATGACACTTTGATATGAAAGACACACTTAGTATTACCATTTACTAGACATTTTACGAACATATAATACTGATTGCAGTGTTGTACGATAGAAACGATCAATAAAACAGTATTTTAACACATTGCGGGACACGTACTAGTACGTTTTCTGACCATTGATACTTGAGCGCGGGTCACGTTCTAGTACGGGTTAGTGTAACAACATGGTTTGTTTGTGGGTACAGAAATAACGGTATATACAGGAAAACGAAGCCGAAGGTTCTTGCCTACTACATACATTTTGGAAAAATTTAGACAGAAACTATTTTTTACATCAGTCGATGCGGAACCACAGAACGGAAAAAAATTAAAACTATATACTACTATTTCTATTTTATTTTTCATATTTACGATACTATTGTAAATTAAACCACTAAAATATATATGTTTGTTTACAGAAATATTATGGTTGTTATTTATATTTTATTTATATAAATTTTTTATATATTTGAATATAAAATACGAAAAGTTGGTTAACAATGAAATAATTTTCGATCTATTCAGATTTAACTGAATAACTAAATTTACTCTCGGTACAATTCCGCTGCGAAATGTACCCGCACACAATATGTTAACACTAAAAAGCTATCCAGTTTATGTTGAACGTTGTTAAGTCTGCAAACCATTTTTGTTAATGTTTTTAAACAGTTAGCAATAATACTTTTATTTTAGATAGATTTAAAATAAAATTATTAAGTTTATTGCTAACATTTATTTGTTTATTATCATTACGAAAGTCTCAGACTTAAGGATAGAATTCTATAGTTAAAAATCATTGAAGTAACTAGATTGAATTTTTGTATATGTTAGAGATCTACAAAGTACGTTGATAACAAAAAGTTAAAAATAAGTCTGAAAGTAAAATGCTTTTCTTTATTATGAGAATGATAGGTGAATACAATAAAACTTATTAAAACAGCCAATAAAAGTTTCGTTGATGAAGACAATATGTTGTAAAACATAACAATAGATGCAAATAGAACAAATGAGATTTTTGATTTCGCTTATATACACAGAATAAAAGCCATATTTAATGTACTTATAAAAAGAACTTACTTTGATTTCTATGAAATCCTCGATAAAATTATTTCGTGATGTTGGGTACTTGAGTTTATGATCAGTGTAAAATCAACCTATCACTCACTCATTCACATTCTAAAAGCTTTTAAACCTGGGAATATCAGAACTATTTGATGCTGAAGCACTAGATTCTGTAGAATTTGGTTCTTGTGCTTTTGTAGATAATTCAGAAAATATCGAAAGCCTTCTAGATTCAGAATTTAGTTTTGAAACCTGTTCCATTGCAGAACTGAAAGACCAGTCTAAGGGGATTTCATTTTCCTTCTGTGGATTTCCACTGTCCTTTGAATCTTCAGAATGAATATCCACTCTTTTCGGCTCAGTTTTGTTCCTTTTGACAACCTGGTCAGAAGGACTTAAATGTTCTGGGTTGGATGTATTTAAATGCAACTCTGAATACGATTCATTTGGATCAGAAAGTTTTGAAAGGTCCTGAAGATCTATGATCTCGTTATGAAATTTGTCAATTTCATAGCTAGTGTCCGCATCACTCTTCTCAGTGAAAGATTTTAAGAAACTGTCTTGCAGTGAGGGAAATTTTAAAGTTTCACTAGAACTGCTTGTTAAGCGCGACTGGGCAGGTCTTTTTCTGGGAGAAATTAATGGTCTTGAGAATAAGTCGACGGATTTCACCCTTTCCGATTCGTCGTCAGATGCACTGCGGATGCTAAGACTTTCAACTGATTTAGCTTTCTCAATGGATTTTTCACTGCCTTCAGAACTATCACTTAAGCCGTCGCTGTCAGAGAGTAAATCTTTGAAAACACCGTCTATGTATTTTTGATCTGCGTCAGCGTCCAACGCACTTCGCTCGACGTCTGGAGAGGGTGCGCTTTTACGGGGAGTTTCCACGGGTTCTTCCACAGCAGTTATCTCGCCAGCTGCCGACTCCAAAATGTTCCATCCCCCATTCGACATGTCAGTCTTCTTAAAACCCCTACGAACGGCTGCAAAAGCTTGAAAGTGGAAGTCACGTAACCCGGTTCGGTAAAATTTCTCCCCGAGATAAGCCACAAGAACACAATAATGAATAAACTGACCACCATCAAATCCTCCAGATCTGAGAACCTTTCTCAGGTGAGTCACGTATTTACAATACTCTTCGGTTACATCGTCCTTTTTCGACATTTCGTTGAACACAGCATCAATTTCGGCAGACAGTTTCTTTTGGGTGATGTCGACGGCACTTTTGACAGTGTTGGAAAAACCTTTAATCACAACTCTTCGGCAGTCCTCACCTGTGGGTTTAATAGGAAATCCAGCGTGATTGCGGAACACAAAGTTGAGCAAATCCTCTGCGAACGACCAGATGTCGGCATCGGTAGACACGTCATCTTCAGGCACACTCATCGTTCTCCGATAAGCCAAAAATTTCGCCATTTGGTTACCAATTTAATTGCGCAAGTCAATTTCGTGTAACTGCAAGCCTGATGAAATGCTGATGAAGCTCTCGCGCGCTTAAAAAAATATCTGATGTCGATTTGGGAGAGGAACACTTAAATGAGTTTACAAAATAAAAGTTAAAAACCACCAGAGTCACACTGTTGGACGTCTTATAAGTTAGTGCTGATAGCTTGCCGCGCTATGAAATTTTCTTGCATTTTGATTGGACAATATAACATCACATTTTTCTGGTTCTACTAATGCTTCTTCTTTTTTTTTTTAGAGATACCTTATTCTGAATTTTTCTAATAGAAAATAGCTGAATTAATCGGAAATAATATTAAAAAGGAATGAATGCGTATAACATTTTTTTTAAAACAAAATATCAGACAAATTGACGTGTTATATGACGTCAGTTGCATTCGTCGATTATGAGCGTTGACATTTCGTAGTAAATAGAAAATGTACAGCTTGATTCATAGATATTCTGATTTACTGACTTTATTATAAAGCATTTGTAACGTTGACAAATTTTCGAACAACGTAAAAATTTTACGATTCTCTTTATGGTTCATAGGTGTCAAAGAAGCCGTCAACTGATTATAAATTAAATATTAGTTGTTTAAAGACAGAATAATAATTCAAAATATCCACTATTCTGATTTATTGACTTTATTATAAAGCGTTTGTAACGTTGACAAATTTTCGAACAACGTAAAAATTTTACGATTCTCTTTATGGTTTATAGGTGTCAAAGAAGCCGTCAACTGATTATAAATTGAATATTAGTTGTTTAAAGACAGAATAATAATTCAAAATATCCACTATTCTGATTTATTGACTTTATTATAAAGCGTTTGTAACGTTGACAAATTTTCGAATAAAGTAAAAATTTTACGATTCCCTTTATGGTTTATAGGTGTCAAAGAAACCGTCAACTGATTATAAATTGAATATTAGTTGTTTAAAGACAGAATAATAATTCAAATTATCCACTATTCTGATTTATTGACTTTATTATAAAGCGTTTGTAACGTTGACAAATTTTCGAAAAAAGTAAATATTTTACGATTCTCTTTATGGTTTATAGGTGTCAAAGAAGCCGTCAACTGATTATAAATTGAATATCAGTTGTTTAAAGACAGAATAATAATTCAAAATATCCACTATTCTGATTTATTGACTTTATTATAAGGCGTTTGTAACGTTGACAAATTTTCGAACAACGTAAAACTTTTACGATTCCCTTTATAGTTTATAGATGTCAAAGAAACCGTCAACTGATTATAAATTGAATATTAGTTGTTTAAAGACAAAATAATAATTCAAAATATCTACTTTGATTTTTTTTTAATTTTAATTTAATTTAATTTAATTTATTTAATTTTTTAGGAAGACGGTCTGGAGGGTGATTCTAAAAACGACTTTAAAATCACTTGTCACGTAATGAAATAAAGTCAAAGATTTCTTTAAAAATATTTCACTTTAAATTTTGAAAATTGTTCCTCAGCCCTAATAAATTAAATTTGTCTAATCCTGCATATTCGGTGAATGTTTTTTTCTGCTATTTTGAAGCCGACATAAGATTGCTTTTGTAAAATATTAACGCTGATTGTTTTTATCAAGATTATGATGTTCGTGTGCCTGTATCACATAAAAGACCATATGTGGTATAGCCCCATCTATTTAAAAGGGAATGCCAGGAATTGCGGCTTCCTGATCCTTTATTTTATGGAAGGGGGCTTGTCTACGTCCAAGTCACCTTCAATCTTCCCGCTCTGACCATCCGTGGGTTGCCCTTTTGCATGCTCAAAGTAGGTCCTCGTAATCTCCTATATAATAATACCCTAAGATATCTGTCCGTGATTTTATGAAGCGGTTGGACCTGGAATGGATAGAGGCATCCATAATTAGCAAAATTCAAAGAGAGTAATGTTTATCTTCTCCTAAACTATCGATCCGATTCTAAAATAAATTGGTATAAATAGGCTTCCTATCACAGCGAAAAATACTGCCTTCTTTAAAACGTACGAAATCCATCCCTTCCCATCTTTTCGAGCTTTAAATGTCATTATTTCAACTCCTATATTCCCCGGTTAACCCCTTAACTGCCGCGAGCTTATATATATATATATATATATATATATATATATATATATATATATATATATATATATATATATATATATATATATACGCTTTGCACTTGCATGCATTAACTGTCCCGAAATGCGTATAGTGTATACCTTGTATTTGTTAAATGTTGTATAAGTGACAATCAGGAAATTACTACGAAACGTATTGCTGGAAGACTTATATATACTCCCAAAACAGTTAAAGGCTTGACTGCGCAAGACGTATATATACGCCCGCGGCATTTAAGGGGTTAAGAGCAGGTGATTAAATTTATCAATCACACAGCAAATAGGTAAAAATAACTTTTTTCTAGCATTAAGACGTCATTCCTTTAACCATCTCATTGAATCATTTCCTATTTTAAATTATTTTAAATTATTTAAATTATACCTTATTTTCATACTTTTTATCAATAAAATGAGATATTACGCAAATAATTTTCTTTCCTATTTGGCTTAAATAATAGATTAGGTACATATGTGATAATTTTAAATTGAATCATCGATTATTTTTTGTTGCAAGATAATTCTCAGCCAAAAAACAAACCATTTTTTTTTATCTACCTCATAAGGTACTTTACAATTTTGGAAAATTAAAAATTTTACTTATCCCGTCATATGCTAGTTTAGAAGTAAAAACTAAGAGCAAGATCTCCAGCCAGAGGTATCGTTTGAGAATTTGGAGGACGTTGTGACTATGAACCTATCGTACTTGTGCTAGTCGCCATTACGAAACACGATAGATCTTTGGCCAGCTTGAGCCTCAAATTCCCAACCCTCTAGTTATGATCTCGGCACTTTTGACGACTGACCTACAGTGGCTGTGTTTTTCTGAAGTTAACTGCATTAATGCCTAAACACTAATTAAAACTGACATTTGATCCAAAAAACTGTATTGCCTGTTCTCAGAACATATACATTTCCTATATCCTTTTATACCTGATGATATTTTAATGTAATATGACATATATAGGGCCTGTCCCACAAAAGTCGTTTAACGGCTAACCACGATTAATCTCTGTTTAAACGAAGAATTGAGTCTCCCATTGGTTGGCGCCATGGGTTAATCGCGATTAGCCGTTAAACAATTTTGGTGCGACTGGCCCTAAATATTGCATTTCCTCGTCATAACTGCGATAACAATTTTTTTTTTAAACTTTCTACACAACTCACGAAATGTAACAGAAATGCTCACTCAGGGTATGTATGAACTACCCTTTGGAAGCTTTTACAGAATTTTTCTACTGATCCTCTATGTAAAGGCTATAACCTTAAAGTCAGCTACAGGAGGAATCATCCAGTTTTTCAAAGAGATATAAGATTGTATTTATTATAAGATTGTAATCAGCAAAGCGAGTATCTAAACCCTTCTTTCTCAACATTGGATTATAATTAATCAATGATTAATTTCTGTATAGTTAAATATTATTCAATAGATGGATATTTCTAATCAATTGCAATGAGATTCAGCCTAAAACTTTTGATCTAAGCTCGAATGTTAAAACGTCACTTTAAACTATTTCTTAAGGTTCTGTGTTAGTTCTAAATGTTAGGGCCTAAATGTTAAGTCCTAAATGTTAGTAATCCATAGTTGTCCTGCTAATTTATTCTTATTGATATCTGCAGCATGGTGACTAAAAAGCAATTTAAACTGACATTTTAACCATTACTTTCATTGCAAAACATTACTCTTTCCCCTCAAAGTATGAGAACTAATTACGAAAATCTGTTCCGAACTGCAAATAATTTATGATATCTAAAATTTATGAAAACTGTAAACACAACGAATTTACATTATGTTTTTTAACCATCTACTTGATGGTCCTAAATAAAAATATTATTGCAAAGGTATTAGTATAAATCGTCTTTTAGAACTTGTTAAAGTTTACATTGATGAAACTGGCAACAGCATGAAGAGCGTTTCATAGTTTCTACCCAGTGTAAAACAAAACAAATATCGTACGTTTTACTATCAAGGAGCTTTGACGAATCAAGATCTTTGTATAAAGAAATAGTTGTCCTGCTAATTTATTCTTATATCTGCAGCATAGTGACTAATAAGCAATGTAAACTAACATTTTAACCATTACTTTCATTTCAAAACATTACTCTTTCCCCTCAAAGTATGATCTTACCAATTACGAAAATCTGTTCCAAGCTGCAAATAATTTATGATATCTAAAATTTATGAAGACTGTAAACACAACGAGTTTACATTAGGTTTTTTAACCATCTACTTGATGGTCCTATATAAAAAAATATTACTGTAAAGGTATTAGTATAATAAGGCGATTTCACGCAGTAGGGCAAATTCTCAAATTATGATAATTCTGGCTTTAGTTTCAAACGGAAGGGCAGTTTATTGTTTGTCTATTGGCTGTTGTAAACATGAAAATGAATGGGAAGGGCATTACAGTAGTTCGTGACGTTGCGACAAATTGCCTTATTCGTCTTTTAGAACTTGTTAAAGTTTGCATTGATGAAACTGGCAACAGCATGAATTGCGTTTCATAGTTTCTACCCAGTGTAAAACAAAACAAATATCGTACGTTTTACTATCAAGGAGCTTTGACGAATCAAGATCTTTGTATAAAGAAATAGTTGTCCTGCTAATTTATTCTTATTGATATCTGCAGCATAGTGACTAAAAAGCAATTTAAACTGATATTTTAATTATTACTTTCATTTCAAAACATTACTCTTTCCCCTCAAAGTATGATTACCAATTACGAAAATCTGTTCCGAACTGCAAATAATTTATGATATCTAAAATTTATTAAAACTGTAAACACAACGAATTTACATTATGTTTTTTAACCATCTACTTGATGGTCCTAAATAAAAAAATATTACTGTAAAGGTATTAGTATAATAAGGCGATTTCACGCAGTAGGGCAAATTCTCAAATTAGGATAATTCTGGCTTTAGTTTCAAACGGAAGGGCAGTTTATTGTTTGTCTATTGGCTGTTGTAAACATGAAAATGAATGGGAAGGGCATTACAGTAGTTCGTGACGTTGCGACAAATTGCCTTATTCGTCTTTTAGAACTTGTTAAAGTTTGCATTGATGAAACTGGCAACAGCATGAAACGCGTTTCATAGTTTCTGCCGAGTGTAAAACAAAACAAATATCGTGCGTTTTACTATCAAGGAGCTTTGACAAATCAAGATCTTTGTATAAAGAAATAGTTGTCCTGCTAATTTATTCTTATTGATATCTGCAACATAGTGACTAAAAAGCAATTTAAACTGACATTTTAACCATTACTTTCATTGCAAAACATTACTCTTTCCCCTCAAAGTATGATCTTTCCAATTACGGAAATCTGTTCCAAGCTGCAAAATTTTTATGATATCTAAAATTTATGAAGACTGTAAACACAACGAGTTTACTTTAGGTTTTTAACCATCTACTTGATGGTCCTATATAAAAAAATATTACTGTAAAAGTATTAGCATAATAAGGCGATTTCACGCAGTAGGGCAAATTCTCAAATTATGACAATTCTGGCTTTAGTTTCAAACGGAAGGGCAGTTTATTGTTTGTCTATTGGCTGTTGTAAACATGAAAATGAATGGGAAGGGCATTACAGTAATTCGTGACGTTACGACAAATTGCCTTATTCGTCTTTTAGAACTTGTTGAAGTTTGCATTGATGAAACTGGCAATAGCATGAAGGGCGTTTCATAGTTTCTACCCAGTGTAAAACAAAACAAATATCGTACGTTTTACTATCAAGGAGCTTTGACGAATCAAGATCTTTGTATACAGAACTGCATCAGTTCTCTTTTGTTCTACGTTAGAGATACTTAGTTTTAAAAGGTTAGGATTTGATAGTAGCTTAGTAAGTTATATATATTTGTGTATTATTCTCAATGGCAAGAAGCTTCCTTAAACCACGAATCACCACAGCAACGGCACATATTATTATGAATAATGCCCCTGCAGTTTTTGGGACTGACATAGTGTTCTTTCTGGCAAGAGAGTTCGGACTGGAATGGTACCCGCCAAGACTTCCCAATTACTTCATCAGCGAGCTGTCCCCGTTCGATTTCGCCATGCAGAATGCAGCAATAAACTTGGTGCGACGAAGGAATGTGGATTACAACGCCAAATACGAAGCACTCGTCAACCCTGAAGACGATGACAAGCTCGCCCAGTTCGTGGAATACGTTCAACTCGTTCTCTCGACAATCGTTGACGAGAACAAGGGTGTAGATTACATATTCTTGCACCTCGTGTACATCGCCAGGCTCAGTTTGGTGTTCTATGAAAGAGGAACACGTGATGCCATAGTCTTTACGAGTACATTGATTTCTCAAGCGGTGTCTAATCTAGCCTTCAGAACTAGAGGTCGGATATACCGCATGCTTTCTAATTTCGCTGCAAAAGTTACTGAAGAACAAGGCTAGCATTTCATGCAGCAGTGACATTTTAAGAATTATTTTTACTCTTCATTCTTAATCATTCACAAGACATTTTAACATAGTGTTGAACTTTAAAGTTAATTCATAAGGTATTAATTTTTCTTTTACTTGAAACTGTTTTTAATTCTAATACATGCTGTAAGTCATTTTAAGCCATCTTTTAAATTTTGAATCATTGTAAATGGAAAATATTTTCGAAGACAATTCTGACGCTGATGAGTAAAACAAGGTAATTTTATTGGTGTGTTTGTTTAGTTTTTAATTACTTCCTCAAAACTCTACATGTTTTTTTTTAATCATAATTGCATAATTTGGTATTTCTGACACCAAGGTGATCTAATCAGACTACAGCAGATTTAAAAATTGAATAGAAAACGTAAAGTTTCTATAAGTATATTTAGTGTTGATTAAACTAAAGCAAACCATTTCTCTGATCCACAATAAATGTGTAAATTGCGCAAGAATCTATGCATTCAATCAAAGTAAAGTTCGTGGACTATGCTTTTCCTGTTTAAGGGGATACATCCTCTTTAAACATTCAAAAAATAGATTTTTTTTGTTTTTTGCATTTTTAGAATCTTTGGAATTTTCTGAATCGTTTACAACAAACCCCATTGAAATATTGCAATTACAACCTGTAAAATTATAACATAAAAAAAAAGAAACATTAGCAGAATGAGACATTTGACGATTGACTGTGTATAGGATTATTCATGAAATGCAATATTTATAACTGCATGCAAAATGCATCACTCCTGTCTGTAATGCAGCGAAGGGGAGAGGGATCCTCATCTCCCTTAAAGATTTAAGCTTACATGCGTATTACATAAGTAAGGATTGTTTATTTTTGAGTTAAAAGAGATTTGTTTACGAGATTTCATTTGACGATTGACTGTATATAGGATTATTCATGAAATGCAATATTTATAATTCGCATGCAAAACGCATTACACCTGTCAGTAGAGCACCAAAGTGGAGACGGTTATAATACTCTTTGTGCACTACTGATAGGAGTAGAGACGTTTATAATCCCCTCACCTTAAGGATTTCAGTTTACAAGCGTATTATATAAGTAAGGATTGTTTATTTATTTTAGAGGTAAGAGATTTGTTTACGAGATTTAATTTGACGATTCACTGTGTATAGGATTATTCATGAAATGCAAAATTTATATGTTGCATGCAAAGCACATTACTTCTGTTAGTAGTGCATTAAAGGGGAGACGATTACAATCCCCTTTGATGCACTACTGACAGGAGTAGAGACGGTTATAATCCAGTCCCCTTAAGGATTTCAGTTTACATATTCAGCGTATTATATAAGTAAGGATTGTTTATTTATTTTAGAGTTAAAAGATATCTGTTTTCGAGATTTAATTTGACGATTGACTGTGTATAGGATTATTCATG